>JASAND010004245.1:0-10695 GCA_030248195.1 Trissonchulus latispiculum | reverse complement strand
TGTACTTCGTTCAGTTGTGTGTGTGTGTGTGGCTTGGAGGGGTCTAAAAAGGTGGCCTCCCAAATTTCAGGAAAGTTTGAGTTAACCAAATCCCCGTTACACCTTTGGTCGTGGGGATTGGGCTGGGGCATAGGTGTAGCTGGCGAAAAATGTGGTGGTGGAAGTTTTAAAAAAAACTTGGGAGGGGGTTTTGGCAAAAAAGGGGGGGAGGGGGTTCGAAAAATGTCGATTTGGGGGGAGGGGTAAGAAAAATTTTCCAGGGGGGGGGTCGGCGAAAAATCGGTTTTAAATTAAAACCTGAAAAATTTCTCAATTTTCAGTTATTTTTACAGGTTTAAGGCATAGGTGTAACGGAGATTTGGGGTGGGGGAGGCTCCCCCCCCAACATTTTCTGGGGGGCCCCCTCTGGCGACCCCCCCCCAGGACCCCCCCAACCCTCCCCCAAAAAAATTTTTCATTTTTTATGCCAAAAATCGCATTTTCAGCCGTTGCTAATGATAAAAAAACATCTAACCATAAAGTAATTTTAACATTAGACAGTGGTTTTAAACTCAAAAACTTGATTGCCAACATGTTTCCAAGTCCAAAATAAAGACAATATTGAGTCATAAGATCCATAATACAGTTAAAAACGTGTATTTCTCATAATAATAAACAGTTTAAGCCAAAAATTTGGACATTTTTGAAAATTTTTACAAAATTTACCCAAAAATACCCAATTTTTGGCCATTTTTCGCACCTTCGGCGAGACTACCCCCCCCTCTTCCGGGGGGGGGGGGGACGGGGGACGTCCCCCCCAAAAATTGTTGGGGGAGGGTTGAAAAAAGGTTTGGGGGGGGCTACCCCTCCAACCATAGGTGTACTAGGCTACAGTTTACCCCCTGTGAGACCCCCCCCACGGAGAGGCCAGACCCCCCACCCCCCATACCTGACCTCGACTACCCCCCCCCAAGCCGAGCTCAAACCCCCCCCCCCCCCCAAAAAAGGGGGTCCAAACAAGTGAAAAAATGCTGAATTTTTGCAAAAATTTTTGCAATTTTTCAAAAATTTTCTGAAAAAATTGTCTAGAAACAGTTAAAAACGCTAAAAATAAGTTTTAAAACGCAATACGAGTAGTTTTTTATTAGATCTATGTCGAAAATAGTCGATTTTATGTCCAAAAAGGGTCATTTTTAGCTGAAAAAAATTTGGGTACAGTTTGGGTACAGTTTTTTTTGAAAATTTCCGATTTTTGAGACCCCCCCAAGCCAGATTTGGACTTTTTACTCCCCCCCCCCCTAACCCAAACAGGTGGTACACCTATGCCCCCAATCCCCCCCCCACCTTACCAGTGGCGGATCCAGGATTTTGAAAAGGGGGGGGGGGGGCCCGCTGATAAATTTTTACGGGGGGGGGGGTAACCAACTTTTGCGGGGGGGGGGGGGGGGAAAAATTTCTTTTTCCAGGAACAAAATATTATTACAAGAAAATTAAAATTGTGTATGGAAAGGCGGAAAGGGTAGTTCACTTTGAATTTTGCCAATTTGAAAACAACTATATCCCGTGAGTGAAGCAAAGCATGGAGAATTTACACAAGTACACGGGGGGTCTGGGGGTAGAGCCCCCAGAATTTGAAGAATTTTTTGAAATTGGAAAAAAATCCGTCATGCAAACTTTGAAAAGATTAAATAAATAAAATTGAGATATATATATGTACACATAGTAACTTACGCAATGAAAACCTTGCAGTAAAATATATAGTATATATACGAGGAACGGTGACAATAGAGAGGACAAGTTACAAGGGCAAGAAAGGTAACGTGCAAACGGGGGGGTCTGGGGGCGGAGCCCCCAGAAGTTGGAAGAATTTTTTGAAATCGTGGAAAATTCAACAATTCAAATGTTTAAAAAAGAATAAAAGATTAGCTAAGACTTAAGATGAGATGAGTTATTGAGTTGTATAATCGATCAGTGGAAAACCAAAACGGGAATTGGATGCTTTTCATAATTTTTCATTTCAATTTATTCTAGAGCACTTTCAGAAGCTGCCAATTATCAATCCTGCATTTCCCATTTATATACTTACAAAACAGGAAAGGAAACAAAATAGAAGACACTTTAAGAGACAGAAGTTCTGACACAGAACTACGTTATATACGTAACAAAGCAGCACAGAAGTATATATATATAAGTGCGCCGCAGGCGAAATTTTTTAAAAAATTTGTGAAATTTATTAAAATTATGCGTATTTTTACTCAAAATGTGCATATATAAACAGCAAAAAAATTTTTCTAGGGGGGGGCCCAGAATGTCAAAGGAGGGGGCCCAAATCGCAAAGGGGGGGGGGCCCGGGCCCCCGGGCCTCCCCCCCCTGGATCCGCCACTGCACCTTACACCTATGGTTTAAGGTAATTAAGCGAATTTTAGTAATATTCCGCAGATTTTTTGAAAATTTTCAAATTTTTGGCTAAAATTTGCAAACATTTAGGTAGGGGGTTGGAAATTTTTAGGGCGGGGGTCGGTCGAAGGCAGATTTGGGGGGAGGGGTAGAAAAATATTTTAGGGGAGGGAGGGTCTGCGAAAGCGAACCCTTCATATGGGGGAAAGGTTCCCCCCCCAACACACCTAATGGCCATAGTTTCCCTGGAACTTTGGGTCTGGGGGGGGGGGGAGGGTAAATCTTGGCCGACCTCCGAAATGTGATGGGGGGTACCCCCCCCCAGAATTCGGACCTCAGAAATTTCGAAAAATGGCCAAAAAATGCAACATTTTCTGTAATTTAGCCCTTTTTTCATCAAAATATGGCTTGTTCTTAACGTTTTAGGCGCTTTTGCACCGTTTTAAAGCGATTTTAGGTCAAAATTTTAGAAAAATTTTTCAAAAAATGACCATTTTTGGACCAAATTTAGCTAACTTTTTGTGACCAAAAATCGGTGTGGGGGGGGGGGGGGGGTAGCCAAAAGTTGGGGGAGGGTAAGTAAAAAAAATCTGGGGGGGGGGGTAAATTTGGTCAAAAATTTTGGGGGGGGATACCCCCAACCCCCCCCCCCCCCAAGGAAACTATGCTTATGGCTGGGGAGCAGTGACGGACCCAGGATTTCTAAAAGGGAGGAGGGGCGATCAAAATTGGAAGGGGGAGGGTAAATGGCTCCACAAAATAACTTCAGAACTTTTTCCGGGGGGGGGGGGGGGGTAAATTTCCTCTAATGGTGATTTCACAGTCCCAGTTGCCTCTAGTCGCACGTGACGTGCCCAACGCGCTACACTGCCATGTTACATTTGGTGGCGTCGCCGCGCGGCGCCGCCACCAGACGTGCCATCACGCCCTGGTGCTAGGCTACCACTGGAAGCGTCGACGCGCGTCAACGCGTCCATATGTAGCATGCCAGTTTACGCCCATCGACGCGCGTTGATGCGCGCAAAACAATATTGACGTTTGTAGACGCGCGTAGGGGTCTACAATCCTCACACCCCTCTATAAGGTCAGCGAGTTTAAGGGCACATATTGTTATTTGGCGGCGAAAATCAAGATGAAATTTGATGAAACTTTCCGAAATAAGTTCTTTTAGCGTTCTAACACTCCCCACGCAATCCCGGTTCAAAAAGTCGAGATTTCCGGTCAGAGTGGTTTTTCCCAATGTCTGAACGTTTGGCAGCTGCTATACAGTTATGACTATATTCATTCGAAAGATTTCATTGAGCTTCACATGTTTGCTTTCTAAAGCAAGTTTCTAGCTTTTCTCTACCGTGAGATATAGCCGATTTTCTTGTTTTGGCGTCGAAAACTTGTCATTTTTGCGGAAATCAAATAATCCAACATTTCTTGAACTACGCAAGCCGTAAAATCAAATTAAGGGCGTCGATCTGAAGGTCTCACAGGGACAAATTATCCGACGCATGATCGTCTTCCAACTGCTATCCTGTAGGCTGTGTCATGAAAAATGTAGATTTTGCAAAAACGCGACCAATTTTTTTCCAACGATTGTGGAAAATCCACCATACAAGCTGGAGGGCTGCTACGGAACAAATGTGTTCTGCACAAATATACCCAGGGACGATTTTTTAGTTGCCCCGATTGCTGTTTTCTAGCTAAAGTAATCGCTTGACAATTTTGGAAAAAGTAGGCAAAATACAGGTTACGCACACATTTCAGGTTATTTCTCTATAACGAAGAGCGATTTCAGAATAAATTAAAAGTCGTCCCCAGCTATTTGATGGAGGTATCGAAAATTTACTTGAGAAATTTACGCGAAAACCGCGAAAAAAATTTACTTGAGTCTGCAAAAATTCTGGAAATTATACTTCTTCTAAAATGTGTTAAAAACATTTTAGAAAAGCAACATTACTTTCGTGGCATGCATTAAAAGAGAAAATGTCAAGCAAAATTTTGATATAAAAATGGCTTCTTAACTCCAAGTAATGAATGAGTAATAAAGGTGCAAACTTTATTTGACCAAAGGAAATCACCACCTTAAGTATGTTGTCAAGTTTTCTTCGGGTTTAAGGTTTTGATTCCCTTTGGTCATATAAAGTTTGCACCAATATTGCTCATTCATTACTTGGAGTTAAGAAGCCATTCTCATATCAAAATGTAGCTTGACATTTTATATTTTCTCTTTTTAATGAATGCCACGAAACTAATGTTGCTTTTCTAAAATATTTTTAACACATTTTAGAAGAAGTATAATTTTCCAGAATTTTTGCAGACTCAGGGAAATTTTTTCGCGAGACATCGGTTATATCATTCGATACCTCCATCAAATAGCTGGGGACGATTTTTATTTATTGTAAAATCGCTCTTCGTTATAGAGAAATAAGCTGAAATGTGTACGTAACCTCTATTTTGCCTACTTTTTCCAAATTTGCCAAGCGATTACTTTAGCTAGAAAGCAGCAATCGGGGCAACTAAAAAATCGTCCCTGGGTATATTTGTGCAGAACACATTTGTTCCGTAGCAGCCCTCCAGCTTGTATGGTGGATTTTCCACAATCGTTGGAAAAAAATTGGTCGCGTTTTTGCAAAATCTACATTTTTCATGACACAGCCTACACGATAGCAGTTGGAAGACGATCATGCGTCGGATAATTTGTCCCTGTGAGACCTTCAGATCGACGCCCTTAATTTGATTTTACGGCTTGCGTAGTTCAAGAAATGTTGGATTATTTGATTTCCGCAAAAATGACAAGTTTTCGACGCCAAAACAAGAAAATCGGCTATATCTCACGGTAGAGAAAAGCTAGAAACTTGCTTTAAAAAGCAAAAATGTGAAGCTCAATGAGATCTTTCGAATGAATATAGTCATAACTGTATAGCAGCTGCCAAACGTTCAGACATTGGGAAAAACCACTCTGACCGGAAATCTCGACTTTTTGAACCGGGATTGCGCGGAGGGTGTTAGAACGCTAAAAGAACTTATTTCGGAAAGTTTCATCACATTTCATCTTGATTTACGTCGCCAAATAACAATATGCGCCCAAAAGGAATCACCACCTTAAATAAGTTCAAGGTAATCTTATGTAATGGCTAATGGCATTGTTTCCAAAAAATCTCAATTAAAGTTTTATCTCGAAATGTAAAACCTGACATTTTGCGCTTACTGAAACTAAAGTGGAGTCCTGAAGTATCGGATCCTGAATTCTGTAACAATCAAAATTATGCAGTGTATCGTCGCGATAGAAGGAGGCATGACGGCGGTGTATGTTTCTTTGGTAAAAATGCATAACTGTGCAATTTAGCGAGTGTAATAAACTAATTAAATCTGAAAGTAACTTTCTACAACTCAATTTTCGCAGAAATTGTTTGAATTTATGTTTGAGTTACAGACCTCCTAATAATAATCAATCCCTTTCTGATAGGATAGGACGTTGATCTCTTGAATATAGATCGACCGACTATTTTAATGGGCGATTTTAATTTACTTTCAGTTGACTGGAAAATTTTAAATTCCACAATAGCTACCCACAGGGATTTCGCTGTGAATATGTATTCTCTTGGCTTTATGCAATTCGTACAAAATACTCGATCTAGTATTTGCAACGGGTGCAAATTTTATTTCAACACCGATGATTAATAAACCGTTGGGAAATTCCGATCATGTTATTATTAATTTTTACGTTTGCGTCGATAACTTTACAGAAAAACCTAACGAGTTTAAAAATTTTCACCGTATGGAAACTGAGTTGATTAGTCGACACTTTATTGAATATAACATGGCATGAGTTTCTATGGTTTGACCACTCTGTTTCAAATTTCTTTGATAATTTCTGTGGTTTGTTAAACTCGTTAATTGAATTCTATGTTCCTACGGAAACTAGGTTATCTTGGCCCGATTACATCAAAAGAATGGATGATCTTTGTTCCGCGGCTTTTAAATCGTTCACATGTGATTTAGATTTCCAGTCTCGTTTTCAGTATATTCGTTATTGAAATATTCCCACTTCACTTCAAATGGAGTACTTAAACGAAAAGAAAGGAAGAGAATTTACTTGAATTTACTGGAACTAAGAAATTGTGTGCAGGAGGGGAAGTTCTGGGGGGGGGCGTAAGGCCGCCGGACAACCGGATTTTTCCGGTTTTTTGCCCAAAAAACCGGAAAACTGCGGATTCTGGGGGGGGGTGAGGGACCCCCTCGGGGGGTAAGGTCCCGGTCTGGGGGGGAGGGGTGAACCCCCCCCCACCCCCCACAAGCACATGTATGTGTACGACCAAAAATGTGTGTACAAACTTTGACCGTTTTTATAGCAGATTAACCTTTGGAGTAAACCCCAACAATGTATATATATTTTTAGAATCCTCAGGAACCCGAGATTTCGAAAATTCGGAAAAATCCGGAATTCCGGATTTCATTCCCGGAAAATCTAAAATTTTTAGTTTTTCGCTCAATTTTTATCCAAATTTCGTTTTCAGGATCGAATAGAGCTGGTCCCGCTGCATATTTTTGTTCTTAGAAATGTTTCACGAAAATGCACCCAATTTCCGGAATTCCGGGTTTTCAAAATTTCAGGATTTTAAAAACTTTCTCCAATACCCCACAATATGGGTATCATTCGAAAGCTCTTGATGGGCTGAACAAATCTGGTAATAGAACCAACCCGCAGAAATGACCCCAGTCCCAGGAATTCGCTAATACCTTCCAAGCTAGAGTGACATCCGGAATTCGTGATCGGGAACTGGGTGCATTTTCAGACATCGGTTCTATTACATCATTACACATTATTCATCAAGAGCTTTCGAATGATACCCATATTGTAGGGTATTGGAGTAAATTTTTAAAATCCGGAAAATCCTGTTTTCGGGAATTCCGGGAATTGTGTGCAGTTTCAAGAATTCATCCTATTACAAAAGTTGTTCAGCTCGATATGAGCTCTCGAATGAAACCAACGTTGTGGGTATAGGAGAAAATTTTTAAAATCCGGAAATTTTGAAAACCCGGAATTCCGGAAATTGGGTGCATTTTCGTGAAAAATTTCTAAGAGCAAAAATATGCAGCGGGACCAGCTCTATTCGATCCTCAAAACAAAATTTTGATTGCGATTAAAATTAGGGTAAAAATTAAAAATTTTAAATTTTCCGGGAATGAAAATCGGAATTCCGGATTTTCGAAATCTCGGGATCCTGAGGATTCTAAATTATATATATTATATTATTATTATGTATATATTGTTGGGGTTTACTCCAAACGTTAATCTGCTATAAACGGTCAAAGTTTGTACTCATTTTTTGGTCGTACCATATGTAAACCGTCGTTTGAAATCCAATCATTCACTTCCGGCGCTCAAGAATGCAAATGGTCTACATGCTTATACACCCAAAGATAAGGCCAAAGATAAATTCCTTTTTTGTTAGCATATACTCTGTTGATGACCGTAGTCTTCCGTTTAGGGATCAAATTTTCCCGGTTCAGGAATTTTGGTTTCCTAATTTTCCTCTTGTTAAAGGTTTTGAAATCCTAAATAAATTTCCCAGTAATTTTGTTTCTGGACCAGATTGTTTTCCTGCAGTATTCTTAAAAAATTAGCTTTTGAGCTGTCCGAGCAGCTTTCAATTCTTTATGATTTCTCCTTCTTCTGTTGTTGGATTCCTGAGCTCTGGCGAAGTGCCAACGTTACTCCAATTTTTAAAAAGGGGGAGTCGAAAATTATCGTGATGTTAGTATAGTTTGCAACACTATAAAACTGTTAGTCATAGCAAGAGTACATGATGATGTTGGAATGAAATGAACAACCGCCCCACAGTACACAAACATTTCATTTCTACACATATATACGTAGGTTGGTACACGTATATTATGTTTGCAATCTGCACTGTGGACCCACCACGTAGACTGCACCTGTCCGCCCCTAGTCCCTACTATTCACAGCAACAAGATATATCGAAATCATTATCAAAAGTCATTACTATATAATTCATACGTGAATTCTGTTACTCTTACGTAAGACACACAGCTACTCAATGCCCCTCGGACAAGTGCAGTCTACAACTTTTGATTAACTACGTAATTTATTCAGCAAGAACATTTCTTTATATAGTATAGATTTTTTTGGATAGTGATAAAATTCATCTGTAGAAATCTTTAAAAACTGCACTAAGAAGAAAAAACAAATCTATATACGTCATTAATTGTGACTTTCGATTTTACAATGAATGGTCTATGAACACTGTAAAATTTCAATGTAAAATAAAAATTCTTATATATAAATATAAATACATATATATATATATATATATATACTGAGTATATACTATATAATTTACACACTTAAAGTTAGTCCGAGACTCACTAAAAGAACGAAATTTCCAGAAAAACTGTAAAAAACCATAATATAAGAGTGTGCCACAAGGCACACTCTCTGTTATCAGAGCAAATACTATGCTCTGCTCGCTAACGGCCAACCCCCCCTCCGCAAATTAGACCCTTCACTTCAAAGAATTTTGAGCGCCATGTTTGTGTTCTAAAGCTCGAAGCAGACACAAAATTCGCACACGCACTGCTTGTGTTTTCGAGCTTATTCGAGCTTAAGCACATAAACATAGAGCGAGTGAGCGTACCCCCGTTTCGACTATGTACTGATTTGCGGGGGAGGGTGGGCCGTTAGCGTACAGAGCATAGTTTTTGCTCTGATAACATAGAGCTTGCCTAGTGGCATACTGTTATAATTCCGTACTCTTGGTCATAGTAAACTTTTGCTTAAATTACAGTTTAGGTATTGGTGGAACTTTACTAAAATGGCTTAAAGCCTTTTGTAATGGGTGGGTATTTGTAGTGTGTTTGATATGTGAATTTAGGTGTGGACAGTTGTTAGAAATGTTGAAAATCAGTGTGAAATTTATGTACTAAGATTGCTCCCTATACCGGCTTTTATAATGTGTTTTTATTCAGCCGCTAGGCGGCTCTGTCTCTAACAAATCCGGAACCTTTAAACAAACAAATTCTTCCAGAACTCTTTCGAAATCAATAGCTCGTTCCTGATTGGCTACTTAGGGGGGTGGTCTGATGCAACATTGAAAAGTAGTCAGTCTTTAAGTTTTCCTTTGTCAAGAGCGGTCGGGTTTTTAAGGAAGTTTTCTATAACCTAAAGTGGTGTGTAAGTACTTGATTTTCCCCCACCGAATTGTTTTCTTTATACGGCCCTCATCACTACTAGTTGACCTAGAGTGCTTGATCTTCTATATGTCATTCTTACTACTAGTCTGCCCCTACTCTTATTTGTAGCCGTCCCCTGATTTAGCTCGTTCCGGCCAAATCACCAGTATATTTTTAATTATTATTTATGTGATCTGGTATTTCATATGGATATTTCTCTGATGCTATTTTTCTCTGTGTCTTTGGATTGGTAACTTGAAAGTCTTTGTAAATTTCCTGTCTGTCCCTTGAAATTATCTCGTAATTTTGGTTTGTTTCGTATCAATCTTGTAGAAATGAACGATTAATTTTCATTAAATACCTAGGTCTCCAATTTTTGTTAGATTTAGGGCGTAGAATTTATTGTTCGGTAGGTAGTTAGTTTATAGGAAAAATCTGGTAGTCTTAGATTAGGTCTGAGCGTATATTTGTGGGGTTTTGTTGACTATATTTGGGGTAGGTTTCACACGTTGTTCCGTAGTTTTTGGCGAGGTTGGTATTCACAGGTCGACTAGAACAACGTCTTCAGGTCTGCTGTTTCCTAGCGCGCAGTACCCACCCCGTAGTGCTTAGTAGTCAGGTTGACTATCTACTAGCATTACACTTTTTAACTGATAGACGCCAGAGAGTAAGAGTAGGATCTGAGTTTTCTTCTTCCACTGTCCTAACAGGCGGTGTCCGGCAGAGTTCTGTGTTAGGTCCTACTTTATTTCTATACTACATAAATGACCTGCCGGAAGTAATGCAGGTCTCAAATATTTCTCTGTATGATGTTGATGTAAAACTATATTTGGCAGTTCGAAAAGGCGAAATTTCTGATAACTTACAATTGGATCTGGATAGAGTGAACCAATGGCTCCGTATTTGGCAGTTGGATATTGCGGTTCATAAATGTATGGTTTTACATATTGTGGTTAACAATTCTATTGCCAAATACGTCATAAATGGTTCTGATGTAGAATTGGTTACATCTGCAGTTGATTTGGGGGTTATTGGGCTAAAAATGCTAAAAATGAAGTATAAATAGCCTGTTTTCTACATACACTGCTACAACTATGCTAAAAAGTACTCAAAAATCGAATTTGAGTACCAGA
>JASAND010004244.1:0-11141 GCA_030248195.1 Trissonchulus latispiculum | reverse complement strand
TGTACTTCGTTCAGTTACGTATCTTCTAATGTTGTTAAAAGAAATTTTACAAAATTTTTGAAAATTCTGGTAAAATTTCACTTTTGATAATACGCTAAAATTGGTTCCGGTTCCGGTACGTTTTCAAAAACCGGAACCGGAACCGGAACAAGAACAAAAGTACCGGAACCGGAACCGGAATTCCGGTCGATCCCTAATATATATATATATATATATATATATATATATATATATATATATATATATATGGATATATTATTGCCTATGCGAGATATATGTTCAACATTGCGTATGCACGTGGGCGTGCCTATCCGAGGTATCCTCGGATAAGCATCCTCGGATAGTTAACATGGGGAATGCACGTGGGACTGCCTATCCGAGGTTACCTCGGATAGTGATCTCGGATAGTAATGCCTATGCGAGGTAAAAATTATTTTTTAATTACTAATTAGCTTAATTAATTAGACTGAGCTTATGCTAAAAAATGGCTTAGGCTTAGACGTGTAAAAGCACGCTCTCGGTAAGCCTAACACGCTCTCGGTAAGCCTAGGCGCTGCCGCGGAGGAACGCGTTATTTGGGCGTCCTCGCTTAGGGGGAAGTTTACATATATATATATATATATATATATATATATATATATATATATATATATATATATATATATATATATATATATATATATATATATATATATATATATATATATATATATATATATATATTATTGCCTATGCGAGATATATGTTCAACATTGCGTATGCACGTGGGCGTGCCTATCCGAGGTATCCTCGGATAAGCATCCTCGGATAGTTAACATGGGGAATGCACGTGGGACTGCCTATCCGAGGTTACCTCGGATAGTGATCTCGGATAGTAATGCCTATGCGAGGTAAAAAATTATTTTTTAATTACTAATTAGCTTAATTAATTAGACTGAGCTTATGCTAAAAAATGGCTTAGGCTTAGACGTGTAAAAGCACGCTCTCGGTAAGCCTAACACGCTCTCGGTAAGCCTAGGCGCTGCCGCGGAGGAACGCGTTATTTGGGCGTCCTCGCTTAGGGGGAAGTTTACATATATATATATATATATATATATATATATATATATATATATATATATATATATATATATATATAATATATATATATATACAGTGGCGTAGATACAAAAAATTTTCAGGGGGGGCGGTTTGGACCGAAGTCTGGGGGGGGGGGTAAATTTTTATTTTTTGCTCAATGTACATTGAACTTCAATGTATGAACACTACGCACAAAAGTTTTATAAGGTTGTAAGCTAAAATCTATTGTAACCGAAAGCGGTATGCTAAAATCCAAAAAGGGGGGTCTGGGGGGCGGAGCCCCCCCAGAAGTTGAGAAAATTTTTCAATTTTGCTATTAAAACATTGAATTCTTTGCATTGTATATTATCAATTGCCAAACCAAATTTTGTAGTTTAATTTGCTATATATTTGCCACTTCTACAGTCTCGTACGAAAACTCAGATTGGATGCTCCCATCATGAGAACAGGGTATTCCAAGCAGCACATTTCCAGTATCCACCATTTAAGGCAATCATGTTTGCAATAATGCACCTAATAAAACTACAAACCTGGCAAAGCAAAGTAAAGTAAAGCAAACTAGTAAAGGTTTAGTTATATATAGTATACTAATAACTAAGTCGCGCCGAAGGCGCGAAAATTTTTGAATGAAGTCAGCGGGCTTAAAATTTTTCTTCTGGCCAATTTTTGTCAGGGGGGCAAAACCATTTCGGGGGCGGCCGCTCCCCCCCCCCGTATCTACACTGGTATATATATATATATATATATATATATATATATATTTATATATATTATATATATATATATATATAAAATTTCATATATATATATATATATATTTATATATATTATATATATATATATATATATATAAAATTTCAAGTTTTCAAAATTTCATGTTTTCATTTTTTTCTCCGGCTTATATACTTATTTGTAGCGTTTCCTCAACCATTTCAGCAGTTTTAAGCTTAAATTTTAGCTAGATTTTATTTTTCGTGGTTCTGCTGCAAAAATTTCTGAACATTTTTTTCAGCTAAATTTTTCCTCTATATGTATATATATATATATATATATATATATATATATATATATATTATAAATTTTGGTCTAGGAAAAACAAAGTTATATATTTCATTTTCGCCGTGGTCGATAAGTCGCGCGTTGGATTTTCTCAAGCCAGCGGATATTTGGAGAAAAAGTAGAACAGCCGTTGTTAATGAACATTGACAGTTTCATAAATGACTGAATGTCCTCCTGTTCTTGTTCTTATATATATATATATATAACAATGAACATAGAGATTTATGCAAATTAGACACCCTTTTTTCCTTCGTCACGTCCTAAATATGCAAATTAGTTGCATATCATTCTTGAACGAATTTTTCCCACCTTTTTTCTACGATTTTCCCTTTTCTGAGGAGCCAGCTGCCGTTGTACATATATACGTATATATACATATATATTTCTATATAGCATAGCTGGGGGAGGTGTAGGTGTTCTAATCTTTTATTTAATATACGCGCATAATAGGTTTATATATATATACGTAACATATCGGATTTACTTAATCTTAATACATTGAATTTTATTAAGCAAATGATGCTGTGCGTGCAACCGAGTATATATTGTTTTTCCCATAGGAGTCATAGTTGATTACATACTTTAGAGTTTAATTTTTAGAAGCAAGTTTCCATTTCAAACTTAAGCTTGGTTCGATTGTGCCTGGGTGGCTCAATCGGTAGAGCGTTGGCCTAGAAAGCCAACGGTTGTGGGTTTGATCCTTAATTTTTCGGGCCAGAGGTGCTGTAGTGGCATCCTTCTCTTTCTTTCGTTTATCATTCTGTTCATTCCTTAAAAAGCCTTAAGTTGGCAGCAATTATCCCGAGTTTCTGATCTATAGGTCTATCGCGTAGCTTCTTGTCACGGCCTGTCCAACTTATTTTCAGTTTTCTTTCCGTTTCTTCAGAAAACCATGTCGTTTTAAATCTTCGATTTTCTGAATTTTTCTTTTTTCTTTCTTTTTTCCAGAAACCATGTCTGATAAGACGGAGCGCACATTTTTGGCCATCAAGCCCGATGCTGTTCATCGTGGGCTGATTGGCGATATTATCAAACGATTTGAGCAGCGGGGCTACAAGCTGGTGGGCCTGAAGATGATGCATGCCTCTGAGGAATTGCTCAAGGAACACTACAAGGACCTGTCGGATAAGCCCTTTTTCGCCGGTCTGGTCAAGTATATGGGCTCTGGGCCCGTGGTTGCCATGGTTTGGGAGGTGAGAATCACTTCTGGTGAAGTTTGCAATAAAATCTTTTAGGGGTGGATGTGGGAAGGGGGGGGGGGGGTAGATTTAAGCCCGCTTTGCCGGAGATTGCTTTAGACTTCATTATTTGGCATTAAGATCAGGTAAGATATATATGCATTTTATTACACACTATTAGTGAATTGTAGTAAACTGTAGTATTGTACAACACAATATGTTTGGTCAAGCTAAAAGTTGTTGTCTCTGTCACTAAAATGTGCCGTTCCTGATTTGAGATTTAAAGCACAAACTTTGTCTGTCCTAAATGGAACCACGGGCTAGAGTTTCCCGGTTTCAAACCGGCTGCTGGCCAGAGTAGAGCCAGACCGACCGGCCGCCCGCCCGCCTTCCATCACCCGGCCAGTTGGGTCAGAAACAGCCGGTCAGGTTGGAGTAACGGAATGCATCATTTAATGCTAAAGATTTTGCAAAAATGCAACCGATCGTGTACGGTCGACCCAACCAAAAAACCAACCGGACAGCAACACTTCCACGAGCCTCCCGATTTGGACTCTAAAATGCCAGCCCTTACACTGCGACTACGGACTTCTGGAGTCATGCGAGACAGAACAGTTCTATAATTTTTCAACTACTGAATTTTGTTCGTTCTACTTTACGTAGTATGTAGGTTGTCTTCTATTTCTGCTTTTTTCTACTTTTTGTTTATTTCTAGGGTAAGGACGTAGTGAAGACAGCCCGTACCATGCTGGGTCAGACCAATCCTTTGGCCTCCAATCCGGGTTCTATCCGTGGGGACTACAGCATTGATGTGGGTCGAAATGTGGTTCACGGGAGTGATTCCGTTGAAACCGCGAAACGGGAAATTTCTCTCTGGTTCAAGGATGCCGAACTGGTGACTTGGGAGAGTGCTGTTGCCCCTTGGGTCTATGAATAAGAAGAAAAATTAGATTTTAATTGATTTATTGATTAGTGGATGCATGTTAAATTAAAATTAGGGATTAAGTTTGGAGTTTTGAGCGAGGAAAATTAGCTTTCTTTGTGTTTGCAACAATGTTAGTATTCTATGTATTAATTTGAAAGCAGTTAGACATTTGCTTACTGTTTTGAGTCGTTTGAAATTTTGTAAAATTTTCTCAGATTTAACAAAAAGGGAGGGGAGATCTTTGTTTTATCGTAATTAATCGTTGTTTGTGTTAATTGACTTGAAGTATATATTAAACGTTGTTTGTGTGGATAATCAAACTTAGACTTTGCAGGAATTAGTGAGCATTTGCGGTAGGTAGTTATTCCCTGTGCTCAATACTCTTGCGGTCTGGAAACTTTAGGTGGTAGATTGTAGTGGTTATGCCGGGTTCCGATTTTTTGTCCTACCTTGATCATATGGAATCCAACTGTTTTGATTACGTAGGAAATCCGTGTAGCAGACTACATGCATTCGTTATTACTCACGCAGGGGTTAAAATATTGAGTATGTTTTCGCCAGAATGAACTCCCGATTAGAGTTGTTAGGCTTGCCTGCTCAGGGTAGAACCAATCTGGTCGACCTTCCATTTAATGCACAACCTCTAGCAAAATACCAAAAATAGGGCAAGTTCGATCCGAACGGCCAGCCGGCCGGTTTGCATCACTTGGCCAGCCCGGGTTTCCTAGTCCAACCGTCCGAACCACAAAACTGGTCTGGCAACAACACTACTCTCGATCAATAAATACAAACGGACTTGGCAATTTTTATTTAAAAAACCGAAAAATCAGTCACTTGGTCTACAAGTACAACAAGCGGACAGAAAGAAATGGGTATATATGGATCTATACATATATATATATATATATATATATATATATATATATATATATATATATATATGAAATTCTGATTATGGGCTGATGTTTCTGAATGATTTCTTTATTTGTCATATTGTGAAGTACTATGTATGTACCTCTGTAATAAACTACTTTCGAACCTCGATAAAGATTGCAAGTAAGAGTTCAGTGTGTGACATCTAAGCCTAGCCAGTTAAGAGAAGGAGCGAGAGTACTGTAAGTTAGCAAATATGAATAGAGAATGATTATCTGGGGGCCCTAAGCGACCGTCTCTAGATCTAATAAACTGGAATACCGCTAGACTTTACTAAATCAAACATCAAATATTCATACTAAACTCTTCAGCAAATATACGAAACTACTATAGAATTGTCAGAGAACACGATAATATAATAAACAAAGTAGAGGGGAGGACGTTACTCTCTCCCTATATCCTAAACTTGGCCCAATAGGCACCTACCCAATGACAAATCGAGCCCCCAACCCAATTGACACACCGATGACAACTGCACTCAGCCTGCACTTTCTCTCTCTTATATACACTTTGTGCTACTGGCGTAGCTAGCCCAAAAAGAAATCACTTTCATCATTCATGAATAAGACAATTGTCAAAATAGTTCAAAGTTGTATAATTTCATCAAATAGAACATACTTTGCGTCACGCATATGAAGATAGCACAACATATAATTTCCAGTGCTGCGCTGCTGCGCAGCTAGCTACTAGTGCCCTAATGGGTAATATCCCACAATATTCTGGGAATAATGCTAAGCAAAGTGGCGTAGAATTGTAGGTTAGGACAGTCTGTCTGATTTGGTTTTTGGTTACCATTTGCAAAGTTGTTAAGAAAAGAAAAACTGCTTAGAAACGATTCTTTATGCAAGAGAGGCTGAAAAGTTAGTCAGAGTCAGCTAAATTAACACTACCTATTGCCATTGCGTCAGTGCTGCGAATTGACTTATAATTAACTTGCTGCTGAAGCATAAAACGTTCTGAGCCGTTTGGGTTTGGTGCTGACGTAACCCGAGTAGAATGGATCTAATTTGCTGTAAATAATGATATTCTCTGCCACGACCTTTTCTTCTGGACGCCTCTGTGACATTATTCGGTTGAAGATACCAGATGATGATCTGTTTTAAAGACGACAGTAGCAGTTTCTATGTTTTATCTGTTGGTGGTTGGTCTCTAGCGCCAAGAGCGCATAGTATATAAGAGTGTGTGCCCCTGAACATGCCTTGTTATCAGAGCAAAAACTATTGCAAACTACATCCGCCGCCCACTCATTACTGAAAATCAGTATTTAGTACCCGTTAAAACATGGGTATGCTACGTAGCTACAAACACCTACTCTATAAAAGTTTAGATGCTTGAGCTGAAAAAACACATTCAGCTTGCTTTGTGTGTGTCTGCTTCGAGCTTCAGAACACAACCATATCGGTCAAATTTACCGTGTTCACTTGGAGGTGACGATTCAGTCGCTAGCGAGGAGAGCATAGTTTTTGCTCTGATAACAGGGAATATTCATCACATTGACGTACTATCTATTATGTACTCTTGCTATATTATAGGTGCGAGTGTGCTTTCTAGCAGCCAAAATGAGCAGTCACATTCGCACATTTGCCGAATCGACCACACTTCACGGGCTGAGAGAGCTGATTTTGCACCGAAATTCGAAATTGAAAGCTGCCTGGGCCGCTATTATGGTTGGTTGTATCGGATTTCTGATTCACCGAGTTGTGGAGTCGTCAGTACAGTATTTTGAAAAACCGACATCTTTTCTGACCAGCCGAGTTTTAATGGACGAACGACCGAAAATCACTCTTTGCTCCACGGATTGGCTAAATCTGACAGCCGTGAAAAGTCTAAATTTCACGGAAACCGAAATTGTCTATTTCCGAAATATGATCAGTGGGTGGGCCGAAATACCGAAATCGGAAGAGGGGGTTCGAAATTCGTTTTTCGCCAACCTAAATCGACTCGGGCTGGCAAATTTAAACGCTCTTTTGGATCGGGTTTCCTATGAAATCAACAAAATATTACCAGCTTATCCATTTCATACGGTTCAGAAATTTTACTCAAAATTCGGTATCTGCCTGGCCCTCGTCGAGGTTGGGATAAATTCGAAATGGCACAACCGGTCACTGAGCGTTGGGAAACAAGAATTCGTGATCAACCGAAATCTGAGCGAAACTGTTCGATTGGTTCTCGGAAACGATACCTATGCCTTCGAGCCGCTCCTTCTACAACGGAATTCCGGCGGTTTCGGGCTCGAAATCCGGTACGATCTGCTGCATCTCGTATTGCTGAATCGCCCGGAAAATCCGTGCGATCCGGAACCGGCCGGATTTGCGATCGAATCCTGCGGGGAGCACTGCGGTCGACGGTACTGTCGCTGTGCCGGATGCTGCGAACGGTTTGACGGAAATCCGGAAACGGAAGCGACCCGGATTTGTGACGGATTTTTGCCGGATCTCTATGATCTGAATCCGTTCAGAGGATTTGGGAACGGTACCGATACCGATAGAATGAAGGTTTGTGTCAGCGAAATTGGACCCTGCGAAAAGACATGCTTTCAGTACTGTGATAACTGGGAATATTATGTCACTACCGTAACACCTAGAATGGATGACAAGATTGTGCTGCAAATGGCCAAACCTAATGCCTATATTTTGCACCAGGTGGAGTACTACATCTACAGTTCTACTGGATTTATCAGTGGGTTGGGTGGTATTCTATCCCTGTTTACGGGGGCTTCGATAATGTCATTATTTCAGGCCGTTTACTACTGTTTCTATACCGAAGAATTGGAAAAATCGTGCTCCAAAAACTGACTAAATTTGTTGTCGAGGTGTAGTCTGTAAGCATTCAATTTAGGTTTTACTTTCTAAATGGCGGACAAGTGGCGGACAGACATTATTCCAAATAGTTTTGTAGTTAAAAATTGTCTATAATATGTGTGTTTCATTAAATTTAGTTTGATAAAGAACGAATGCGCAAATGCATTGTCGAAACTCGATATAGATTTTATTTTTACTTAAGAAAGGGAATCTTTAAACTCCCACACACCCCTATGGCAGAGACAGCTTCTTTAGCCTGAATTTAGGTTTATGCTAGCATTTGCTAGATTTGCTTAATGAACTGACTGAAACACCTGATAACACTTAAAACAAAGTTAAAAAGACGCTTAAAAGGCGCAAGCCTGACTGCAGTTGACAGAGCTTTGTCTTTTGTAAATGACTTCCCTAACACGGGTCTTTTTCCGCTCCCGGACAATTGTAGTTAGTTTTTTCACACACAAATATCTCAGACAGTTATATGCGATTTTTAGAAAAAAGAGCTAATTCTGAGTTTGAGCAAAAAATTCTGAGTTTATCCAGTTAAGTAATTAAATATTTAATTGTAGTGTAAAGTTTGGCTTTGCTGAAAGTTTAACCACTGGCCCTACGATTCACAAGTGAAACCTATACCAGGTGCCGATGTTGTCAACTCCTAAACCCGGATTAAGTGACTAAACGGGTTACTGTATTTCATGTCTTACAGAGCATTAGACCCAGGTTTAGGCTATGATAACATCGGTTGATGGCATTCTAAAGACTAAGTACTAAAAGCTGTTTTATTTTTACAGAGCATTAGACATACACTAAAATATGCTTTTATTTAGACTACAAGCTGTTTAACTGTCAAAAATCAGAAACCTTAAAGATAAAATGAACTGTTTATTTAACTCTTGTGTAATTAAAAGAAGTGAGTTAAAGTTAGTACCTTTAACTTGCTTGACTCACAGCGTGACAAATGCTGTCGGCTCAAATTCCGTCCGATAGTTTCGGCAGGTTTCAGCGGGGCATGATTCCCATTTTTCCCATTTACTTACTGAACTCGGCAAATTTTGCCCGAATCAGAAATTTCAATAAAGTGCACCGACCGGCCAAACACTTGGGTCCAAAGGCTGTTAAAATCTCCGGCCAAAGCCTATGGTTCTGAAGATCTATAGTATTGATATTATCAAGAGTACATAATAGATAAGAGTAAGAAACTCTTACGCTGGCATGTACAAATTATGTAAGGTATGCTCGGTTCATTAACTCGGGACCCCCCCCCCGAAACTTCCGGGGGGGGGGTCCCACTTTGCACTAACTACACGCTTTCATATAAGCGTGTGTCTGCTCGCTGATTGGCCCGTTAGCCTTAAGGCTTATTGTAGGCAATTTATTAGTTATTTTAATTAATTAATTATAACTTTAATCAGGTTAATGCAATTAAAAAACTAATTTGACAACTTTGTAGCATTTTTTCTGCGCTTTCCAATGATATAAAAATTGTTGCACGTTACATTCCTTCGAATTTTTGTATTATGCAACAGTTTTTATATCATTGGAAAGAGCAGAAAAAATGCAACAAAGTTGTCGAATTAGTTTTTTAATTGCATTAACCTGATTAAAGTTATAATTAATTAATTAAAATAACTAATAAACTACCTATTAGGCTAATGGGCCAATCAGCGAGCAGACACACGCTTATATGAAAGCGTGTAGTTAGTGCAAAGTGGGACCCCCCCCCCCCCCCCGGTAGTTTCGGGGGGGGGGGGGGTCCCGAGTTAATGAACCGAGCATACCTTACATAATTTGTACATGCTAGCGTAAGAGTTTCTTACTCTTATCTATTATGTACTCTTGATATTATCAAGTGTAGGGTCAATACTTTTGACTTTTTTCGTGGTTAATCCAATTCTCAGAGTATTCGTAAACGGTTTATACCATGAAGTTTGTAGGTTTAGTCATAGGTTAACGCGGGGGGTCGGTGGGTCCAAGCCCGACCCCTTCCCAGCGCGGACAAGATACAAGCCCTATCGCCGTCGGTGTCGAGCGGTAAAAGAAAAGTTGCGAAGGAGTAAGCAAAAATGGCCGGAACAAATTTGCTTTTACACTCAAATTTTACAACATTTCCGGCTTCGCCGGAACTTTTCATATTTTGTACTTCTTCATTTTTCGTAAAAATAGACCAAAATTTTGAACGTTTTTGCTAAAAATTGAAATTTGTCGTGCATTATGAGAAAATCGCAAATGCTAAGAAAATTAGGGTTACTATTTTGTTTCAAAAGGTGTATACAAAGTCCCACGCAAAAGTTTCAGGTAAAAGTACAAGCCATCTCAAAATTTTCTTAAGACAATGCACGCACGATTCGACCCTATGTTAATGTATGGCTTAAGGTGATTCTTTGCTCAGTAGTTTGAGTCTACACTACACTGGCTCCTTGGAGCAGTACCGTTGGTTGCACTAATTCTGTAGAAGTCTTACTGATAAAAATAAGTACCACAATAACATAATAAGGAATTGTCTCAAAATTAAAATAGCATAATGCGATTTTCTGAAACGTTTCCTCTCCCTGCATAAATACGATTTCTTATGCTTTTGTTTTGTCTACCTGTTTGACTTTTCCATCTTTTACTTACCGCAAAAACTATGACAAACAGCTTTAGCTTTTGAATTTTGTTACAAAAGCTTTGAAAGAAAATAACATGATGACGTTTCTGAAGTTTTTACTGAAAGCAAAAAAACAAATCGCATATACGATTTCTAAAATGTATTGTTGCTAAAAATGCTATTTATTTCTGCTTGAATTTTGAGACAGTTCCTAATAGTATTAACAATAATAAAGGAATAAGCATTACAAACACAATAATGGCAATGGAATCACAAAAAGTTGACCTAAACCAGAATTGATCCACGGACCTCTCGCTCTGCAGCAAAGTGTGCTATCAGCTGAATCTGTAGAAGTATTCAAAAACCGTCTCGCTAATGTTTCACTTTTGAGGTTTGTTAAGGGTAGGGGATTAGTAGTCGGTGAATCGGCCCTCCCCACCCCTTTCCAACAACGGTAATATGCGTTTTGGTTATAATTATGTCATATAGTCTGTTGTTTATTTGTACTTTCATATCAGGTTGTTATTCATTAACGTATTGATTGGTTGGAATAAATAGAATAGAATAGAATAGAATCAGTT
>JASAND010004243.1:0-11611 GCA_030248195.1 Trissonchulus latispiculum | reverse complement strand
TATACTTCGTTCAGTTACGTATTGCACTGATTGTTTCAATTTCTGCAAAAATGACAAGTTTTTGACGCCAAAATAAGAAAGTTGGTAATATCTCACGATAGCTAAAAGGGATTATAAGGTTACTCTAAACCAAGAATGTTGAGCACAACTTGATATATCCTTTGTATGAATTTAATCATAGCTTGTATAATTTAATGTAGCTATGCAGTTACTGTCTAACTGTCGAAATTGGCAAAACTGTCCTGAACGGAGACATCGAATTTTTGAAGCGAGACTTAGCGGTGTTAGAATGCTAAAACAACATTATTATTTTGGAAAGTTTAATCAAATTTCGTCTTGATTTTGGCCGTCAGTCAACAATGCGTGCCCAAAAGGAATCACTGCCTTAAAGAATCCGGCGAAACCGGAAAATGTTCGAAAGTTCAGTTTAATGAGAAATTTTCCGGCTTTTGGGAGGCGTCTCGAATGGGGGGGCACCCCCCCCCCCCCCGTAGAAAGAAGCCAGAGTTGTCATCTACGCAATCTTAGGAAATAGTAAGTGTGAGTATGTCATGTTGTTGTAGGTCAGTGCGACATCTGCGGGAGGCCTCTAAGACGTGGACAGGAAGGCAGCCATTGATCTCAAATGAAACTATTCAGACATTTTCTATATTCTGGTACATGGCATGAAATCCTCTCTGTAATCTATTCAACTCTACATTAGCGACTTAAACAGTTTGTTTTGTTGCTGCAACTGTGTTGGTAGAGTTTTTGTTTTAATTGTGATACCATTGTAGCCAACTAGATTTGTTTGAATATTGATTTCATTGATTTTTTTGGTACAATTATGAATTTCTTTGTTTTGAATTTAATTGGAGTTTGTTCTGTTCGGTGATCTGCTATGTCTCTTATAGAATACTCGATATGTAGTCATTATTGATTCCATTGGATTGTTTGAACTTTGATGAGTCATCAAATAATTATTTCTCTAGTTTCAACTGAAGCCATCAAAGAGGCTTCTGGTAATTTCTTTTCTAATGCCATTGCCAGGCTTTGCTGAATGAAGATAAAGTAAATAAACATATTTTTTAAGCTACTAAAATCCCAGATCTACTGTCATTTCTACCAGCCATTGCATTGTGTCTTTGGTACAAGTTGCAATTATGCATTCAAATGCATGGATGAGTAGTTGGCAATTAGAGATGGGACCAGCTCCTTTTGACAGGTAGTTAAAGCCTCCAACAATCTACATCATCTGATCCTGAAATAGAATGGAGGATGTGTAGATCAACTCGGCGATCTCAAACATCTCTTCTTCTTTTTGGCTGGCGGCAGTGGTTATCCATGTAGAGACCTCATTACCGCCACCCCATGCCCCGTCTTCGGAAGGCAGGAACCAACTAGGGAAGCTGAGTGGGAGCCTGTCAAAGCTACACTCGGCAGCATAATTTGGGACTGAGTATCCAGCTCCGGCCTGACTGATAATCCTGACAAGAAAGGAAAGGATCAACCATGCCTCAAACTTCAGAACCATTGCCAAGCACGTGTGACCAGGACAGATGCCCAGGGACACCTGTGGGATCTCATTCACAGAGTCCCTTCCCATCCATCTTCAGTTTTCCCACAGGCGTTCATTACCTCCTTCTCTATTATTATGACAGTTATTTTTGTGACTAGAGCTGCACTGGTATTGGTAATGGCAAAGTACATAATGCATGAGGCTAAGACTGTATAGTGTATAAACTATCAAGTGGGCACCCTCTCACTCCACTATATGGGTGAGGTCAGCAGGTCACACTCCTCATTCTATGTGATGTTAATGGCTGACCTGGCAGTGTTTTGTGATCGTTCTTTTAATGTTTATAAGGTGATGCGGACATCCCTGTTTCTTGTAAACTTCGTTGTTGACTTGCGTTTTATGTTGTGTTGTGGAATATTTGTCTGTAGTGTGTATCTGGTTCTGCTTTCTGAGTACATTTCAAAATATTGTTTAAGGAGCAGCAGTGAGAATTTGTTCAATTTCTTTTCTGTTTAAGATGTCATCATTTCATGTTTTAAATCCTTTTAATTATCAGAATATTAGAGATTATTAAATTTCTTACTACCATTATTAGCAGTTTTCAAAATGAGAAAATTTTTATATTTTAGACATGAAATGATTATCTTGTCTTTGGAATCATATAAGTTCCATAACAAGCTACTTATCAAAAATATTATTATAACTTAAAGAAACAGTAGTAAATTTATTTAATTTCATTCATAGAATTTCATCTCTCATGTTGAAATGTTTATTAACTATAAATATTGAATTATCTATTTCTTTTGCTTTATTGTAGTTTTCAAAATAGAAATGTTTATATTTCAGAACAAAATAGATTTACATGTATCTTTAGAATCATCAGGTTACTCATACCTGATATGCTTATCAAAAATATATATATATATAATTTAATGAAACATTGATAAATTTAATTTTCATTCATAAAATTTCATGTTTAAATATTTTAATTATCAAATATTAGAGATTATCCAAATTCTATTCTTTTCGACCATCTCCGATTTTGCTCATTTTCACATATTTTGTAGTCCCCATGGGTCCGCGAAACAAGACAAGAGCGTTTTGCGAAATATTGCTTCTATCGTTCTGTACAGGCCCTCAAACGTGACCTCGACATACGTTAAACATAGGAAAATGAAAAAGTTGGGTTAAAAAGTTTGTGGCAGAAAAATTTTTCGCTGTATAAGAGTTAGAACTCTGAAACCTTTTCAGAACCATTAAGGACATATTGTAGAGTGCAGCTATCTCCTCTGAACCGATTCTGTTCAGTATTGGATTTTTAATGTCAGAATTTTGGAAAATCGGCCACATTTGGACCATGAAAAACAGGACCTACGGTACTCTTTTGCTTGTCCTGAACGATTGGCAAAAGCTACAGAAACGGCCAATAGATAGCTGCACTCTACGCATAAAACTACGTCTTATGAAAGTACTCGCATGTTTCTATCATCTACAGTAAGCTAAAAAAACTTGCCACAAAAACAGCAAATTTTGCTAAAAATGGCCATTTTTCATAATTTTCACATTCTTTTGATAATTTCTCACTCATTATGTGGTAAAAAATCACCAAACTTGGCAGATTAATTAATATATCTATGTTTGTCACATAATGTGGCCAAAACAAATGCGTCAATATTGAACATGCTACTGTGACGGCACCTTTGATCTTTATAGGTGAAAAATGTCCATTTTAAAATTTTTCCAAATATAGACAAACTGGGTATCAATCGATAGCTAATGGAACGAGGAGCAACTTTTCTCATACAACTATGGGTCTCAAATGTTGTCTGTGCAAGATAAAACGAGTTAAAGTTATACTGGGCAGTCCTGCAAGGTTAGGTCAGTGCAGCACTCAAGCATGCATTATGAACGCCTGGATAGCTGGCCTTGAGCCACGTCTGCACTTAAATATTACCTTACTAAAGGCTTTAATTTGGTGTATCGGTTAACCCTGCTTTCGGTCGCGTTTGGTCTCCGCCTGACCTTGCAGGGCTCATCACCGGAATTTTCAAGTTTGCCGGCTTTGAACCTGAATAACTCTGTCACAGTTTGATTTCGAACGCTAATATTCTAAGTTATTTTTGAGAACATATGGGGGCATATTATGTGTGAAAATGAGCGAAATCCATGACTATCGATTTTTGACCAAAGTGACCCCCCCCCCTTAACAAGGTGAAAATTCGATGTAAAAATATGCCATTTATTGAAAATATTAGAGTTCGTGCTCCACAATCTGCGGTCAGAGGCGTATCCAGGGGGTCCGGACTCCGGACCTTTCTTTTTTGAATGTTAACTATTTTTAGTGCAAAGTTGGCCAGTTTTTGGAAAAATTGTGGCGTGGAACCCCTCCCATTAGGGTCGGACCCCCTCCTTTTCAAAATCCTGGATACGCCCCCTGTCTGCGGTGTATGGGGGGGAGAGATCTGTACCTGCTATGCAGGGGACTGAGATTTTGAAAAAGACTGCGTGGGGATTTTAATTGATCAGGCAAAATATGTCATCCTAAATTATAGTTTATTTGCACCAGGGGCTGCGTCAAGACGCAAACCTGACGTAGCTAGATTTCAGCTTAAGGTGCTGGTGCGGGTATTTGCAGCACACTTTGAAAGACTGTAATTTGCTCAATTCTCGGGGTTAAACAATAATTTTTATATCATTTTAAAGCTTAGAATGTGCTTGTTACAACTAGGTACAGTACAGCTGTCTAAATTCAACTTAACGCGAAAACATGGAAAATAGCCATCGGAAATTGTCCCACAAATACGTATCTAAAACCGTTTTCTAATCGGTTGCATGAGTTGAGAGAAATCCGTGTTCAAAACAATCTAGTAGCGATTTTCAAAAATTCACATTTTCTTTGCTGTGCGTATGAAGAGATGCCGCAGAGAGCTCTCCGTTGGGCATAACATGTCCTTTAGGACTACAAATATGGAGAATACTTCACTGACGGACCAGTGCTGTTGAAAATCTTGCAATATTCGATTTTTCCAAAAATGGTCAGTTTTGGACCTAGAAAATCAATTTTCGCTGGTATCTCTCAAACAGTAAGCAATCAAAAACACTCTCAAGAGCAAAGTTGTAGATCTTGGTAAGAGGATTCGAATGACTATACGTCGTCTGTGAAAGGTGGCCGTAGTGTAAGTTATGGCGGATTAAATCTAATTTCTCCAAAGCTCACATTTTCACACCGCGACTTTTCTAAAATGTTTTCTAGGCTAAAAGATATAATTGTAGCAAATTTAAATGAATTTCAACGATAATTGGGCTTTTAAAGCCCAAAAATACACGAACCCGAACCAGCACTGCAACTAAGAATAAACCTAAAAATGGATTCACACCGGTTCACTCTCCCCTAAAATTTCGCATGCTGAAACTTAAAACTTGAACAATTGAACTAAAATTTGGTATGGGTATGTTTTCCTTGTTTGACTCCAAATACGACAATTTTTTTGATTTAGCGAATTTTTTTTCAATTCGCAAGGGGAACCAAGGGAAATAGTCTCTACGATGTTGGTCCTTAAAGACATACATAGGCGTTTTCTCGGCTGCAGAACAGGAATCTGAAGTCCGTTTTATGATTCGACTTTGGTTAATGCAATATAAAGTAACGCTGTAAGCTACGATGTATGCATAACTAAGAGTGTGACAAGCGACACACTCTGAGTTATCAAGCAGAAAACATCATCTGCACAATAACGGCCTACCCCCCCCCACAACTGAGTACCTGGTGACCCCCCCCACAACTGAGTACCAGGTACACAATTGTGTACGAGCACTCGCTTGTATGTTTACATGTTGAAGCCAAAAAGTGGCCAGCTGCCGACAGAATGTTTTTGGACCTGTTTTTGGCTTCAACATGTAAACATACAAGCTAGTGCTCGTACACAATTGTGTACCTGGTACTCAGTTGTGGGGGGGGGTCACCAGGTACTCAGTTGTGGGGGGGTAGGCCGTTATTGTGCAGATGATGTCTGCAGCCTAATAACTAAGAGTGGGACGCTTGTCACACTCTTAGTTATTATGTACTCTTGCTTATACCAAGCAAACGATATGCTCAATCGAAAAATAGACTTCAGATTTGTTATTCTGCGACCCAGAATCCATATACATCGTTTCAGCAACGTTGAAGATCCGGTTTCCCTTGCGAATAGAAAAATCTAATTTCGAGAAATGGAAACATTTTGCATTAATTGAACGCATAACACAAAGGTCGAAAACATACACATGCCAAATTTTAGCTCAACTGATCACGTTGCAGCAAAAAATTAGCAAATACTCTGAATACGCTTTAATTCGAAGAGATGCCTTCAACTAAGGAGCTCCTGCCCCGGACGATATAAAGTGACTCGAACTGGCCCGATTAAATCTGACCTATAGTCCATAAATTATATTAGAGACGGACCTTCATTTTATATTAACCTAAAGGTACTTTCCCTGACCAATTTCACTTAAACGTTACATAATACGCATTCAAAATAATCAGAGTTCTGGCAATAAAAATCAGTCGAACACCAGAAACGGGAGGTTACGAGTAAAGGTTTCTTTGAGCCAAACCAAATCCCACGTCAAAGAAAAGATCAATACTTCTAATTCAGTTCAATATCGGATGATCTGGTCTGGTCGAATTCTAATTAGAAAAATTGGAAAATTCTGATTTTCAGACAAAATCCTAAAAATTGTATTTTCATTCCATTTAGCTCGAATTTGATTTTCATCTAACCAAATGTCTCGGAAAAGCATCCAAGCAATGACAAGACATTTTTATGTCATTTGAGTTACTCTTTTACAAATTTACTCAACTAGTGGAGGCTAATGAAATTATATGCAGACTAATTAGACCAGAGAAAACTTGTACCTAAGAAAACGACTTCAAGACTGCCAAAAATGCACACCAAGTGAAACTTTTACTGGAAAAACAACAAGATGACAAATTTATGTATATGTCTAATATCACAATTCAAACACGCATAAACGGCACAAAAATCTACATAAAAATCTACAATATGCTACATACATACCACGCCAAAACCACGCCAAAATTAAACACTAAAGCAGTACATAGGAGCACAGAGAGACGAAAACAATGACACACACTTATACACGACTTCTATTGAAGCACCGTCAAAAAACCCATCACATTATTTGGATTTAGAAAATTAAGAAAATAATTTAAATTGGCAGCAACAGTATACAAAATATTCTCCCCCAGTAAATAGTGACCAAAAAACTTAGTCAAAGCGGAAAACTTTCTAGTGCAGTCAGTCAGAATCCATCCATTGAAAGCCAGAAGATTAACAACAGCAATCAATTAAGGGATCTAATGCTCAAAGTCTGAGCAGCAAAACACAGCACGAACCAACAACAGTCACAGCACTCGAACAAACAATAATTAAATCCTAAGGTACACAGCAAAATACACAAATACACAAAAGGCACACACATAAAATCCACCGAGAAACAAAACAAACCTAGAGAGAGAGAGAGAGACAAAAAAGGACAAAATTACAAAAATTATAAATCTAATTAAAGTAATTCAAATTAATTAAAAATTATCAAAATCCTATGACCATTAGTTAGCCTAGGCTAGGAGACTGTAGATCCTCTATTGTAGGACACTTTTCCCGGTCATTTCGCTCGGCTGGTCCAGCCCCATCATAGCCAGACAGGTGGGCGCGACATCGCAGAGGGCCAGTTCACGATCCGGCAACCTGTCAATCATCCGCCGATCGCTGGTCGAAATCAGTGGAACTAGAAAAGAAGAAAAGACAGACTAGAATTTAGAAAAAAGTTCAAAATTTAAATTTCAAAAATAGCAAACTCTACAACAGTACGCTCGGATAGGAGCAAAGACTAAAGCTGAAATATTGAAGGTCAAAAAAGGGCTCGATTCAAACATTTTCTGTGGCTCGTGCGCACAAGGCTATGTTTTACATTTAGTTTAATGTATTCTATTTCTCATTTCAGAATTTCTAATCACTAGAGCGGCGAAAAGTTTCTGGCACTGAAACAAATCAATCGAGAGGATGAGGTCCGTATCAAGGTACCACCTCCCCTTCGATAAGGGTTGTTCACACATGCGAATTCCCCGGCAAGCAGATCCTATTAGGCTAACTAATTCTGAAGGTTTTTGTGCTAAAAGTTTTTTAGATGCCTAAACTGACTAAAACGGACAAACTATTCTTGTCACCAATCCAAAAAAATGTCCTAGCTATACAGCACTAACACGTAAGTCCAACTCCAAATAGGATGATAATCAAAACGTAGACACCCTAGAGTCAGACCAACCTTAATCCGCTGCCGGTTTCGAGGCTCCACGGCGGGCCTCTTCTTCAGACGATCCTTCACCGGCTGCAATCGTTCCTGAGAGGGGGTCAGGTTTCAGGGCATCCAGGTCCGCAAGAATAGACAAAATGAAAAACTGAGGCCGGGGCCGTCCTTCGCAAAAATAAGTCCCCCACCTCCCGGGACATTCGCGACTAGCATCCGTTCAGCAGCGGTTGACGACAACAACAGTAACAACCCTAATTTTGAGCCCACCCTGCCCTGCCCCCAGTCCCCCGTATTCCTACCCTCCCCCAAGACTCCAATTTTCCAATTTACCGGAACCTGACCCTCCCTCCCAGGAACGATTACAGCGTGTGAAGGATCGTCTGAAGAAGGGGGCCACAGCGGATAATCAAACCCAGTAGTGAATTACGGTTGGTTGGACTCTGGGTCTCTACGTCCTGATTATCGTCCCCTATTTGATGAATTTCATGGTATCCTCTGGGATCTGTGGACTGTAGCTTAGCCTTGTTGACTGAACCCCTCTCTCTCACTAACACCTAGAGCACACCGGTACCTCTATTGCACGTATGCGCTGTGTGTGGTCCGCCCTTCCCGTCCAGCATCTGCTCCGCATTCCCGTGGTCAGCTGTGATAAACAGGACATAGCCGTGCTTCCGGCAGGCCTCCTCTACACGGCCAATCGCCGTGTCTGAAAACACAGAGTAAAAGACTTTGTAATCCAAGAACTTAGGTAGGCCCTTTTCGTGAAAGAGTTAACAGGAGAAAAGTCAAGCCTTCAGCGAAGTTAAAACTATGTAGTTAAAGGAGTTCATTTTAACCCAACTCTTTGACGAAAAGGCCCTTAGAAACAAAATACCAAAACTTACCTCTAAAGATTATTTGCTATATTGTTCTTTTTCTCTGGGTAAGAGCGCTATTGTACGGTTGTTTGCGGGCTACACAGCCAAAAGATTCTGTACGTATGTAATAGTTGTCCTATACCTAATAGTACCTGTACCTAATCTTTGTCTCTCCCCATCAGTCATAGCTAGTATGACAATCGTTACGTTGCCTAAACGCGGTCCCACAAAGGGAAGCTGGAGCAGACACCTTCTTGGTGTTTTCAGCATCGGTACAAATGAAAGTCATTCATTTAAGCTTTGCCATTGTGACTCCAAGAATTTCATTTCACAATAATCAATACATACAATCCTTAACGAAATTATTACAGTCCGAATTTATCTCACTTTCTTATTCTTATTCGCTCGCACTTGCTGCCGTTTTTAAGCTTCCCCACTTCACCCCCCCCCGTTTTGGCACCCAAAAAGTGACCTCAAAAACGTGAAAAAATAAACAAGACCGTACCAGTAGCCTCACAGGCCTTGACTGCCGCTTCATACTTCCCCGTATGACCCACCATGTCTGGGGGGGCAAAGTTGCACATCACAAACGGATGCTTTCCAGACTCAACAATAGCTACCATCTAGAACACAGAAAGAACCCCCGAAATGAATCCACAAATCAAAATGGTTTCAAAATATGATGAAAATATAACTCTTCAAAAAAACAGGAATAAAAACCAATAATCCAACAAATATTACAGAGGAGATTTAAAGAAGCCATGCCCCCTACCGAACGTTGAAATTTAGTCGAACTGAAATCATCTATTCTGGTGCAAAACCAAAACTGAAAGTTTTTGAGCACTTTTTAGCATATGGTTCTAAGAAAAAACCGCTAAAAACACGCAAGTTTTACTGCACTGTTTGACCATTTCAGACCACATTAGGCTCTCCCCCTCCCGAAATGTTTATTATTATTATTATTATTACTATTTAATTAAACAAACAAGAAAAATATAAAGAAATATGTTTCGCCTAGTAGGTAAGCCGAGGGTACCTCATCAGCTACGCCTGCAGCGCTCATTTCCGGCTGGAGATCATAGGTGGCCACCTTGGGGGAGGGGACCATCTTCCGTTCCTCCTTGTCAAAGGCAGCCTCTCGGCCCCCGTTGAAGAAAAACGTCACATGGGCATACTTTTCCGTTTCTGCAGACAACAAGGAAAAAACAACCATTTGGAAGCAAAATGCCTAGAAATTGCTACCTACTGGTATAATGAAACATTATTATCAAAACAACTGTGCAGGTGTCGAACTTTTATTCCTTTGAGTTTGATCTGGCCTGCCCCCCCTGGCTCTTTGAAATTTTACTTCGGAAAAATGGTCAAGATTTTGAAAACAAAAAGGCTAAGTTTCAGCGGAAATGTTTAGAAAAAACTTGCCACTCTGAATGCTATGTATCTTTGTGGGCGGAATAAACCCAAAATCAGTCAACCTTCAAACCTTTACTAAATGACAAGCAATGTTTTCAAAGTTAGCCTTAACACTAAACTGTATATTATTGTAATGGTTGAAGGCAAACAAGGTTTAACAAACAACCAAAAATATGTACTCTAACGATACGTTATGTACAGTACATATACTGTATAATTTACATACCAGCACAATGATATTGTGAGAGTCCCTTGGAGGCCAGCCATTCAGCCAGAACATTCTTATGAGATTCCGGAGGAAACAGGAGGGGAAATGGGAAATCCTTATTGTACTGGGTCATACAGTACAGCTTCTACAACAACAGCATTACAATACAATACAAGCCATTGCCACTACCAAAAATGCTCCTCCAGAGCGGAGCATGAAAAAAGTAATATGGATGATGGTGAGGTTGCGAAATCAAGAGAGGACTAGTCTTAAAAATGCTTACTATGGGGCTGGGTTCAAAAATAAAAGAGGACTAGGTTGTGGGCGAATTAATATGGGCACAGCTTCGCCGAACAACCCATATTCACGGGTTCCTGTACACACTTACCGCAAGCTACATGTGGATCTAAGTAAGGATAGGACGTACCAGATTTTTTGGCAACGGCACATCCGACTGAAAGTGTTGCTGAATGCCGAAGGTTTCTGCGATTTGACGCATTCGATCCGCACGGAAATCAATGAAAACCAGGGTGTCATCGTCTGAAAAATAAAAAAGAAAGAGAAGGAACCCCTAGGAAATTTACTTATGGACGTACCCGAGTTCTCGATGACAGAGCCAGAACTGAAACTTATACAAGGCAAAGATATGTGTGAAAACGGTTGCTATCAGTGCAACAAATCATAACATTTTCCACGATTTTTAAAGGTATAAAAAATCCTGTTTTACCCACTCCGGAGGGAAGAGAGGCCCCTCAAGATTGGGATCCACCCTACCCAATAAAAGAAAAAAGGTCAAGAGAGGTATAAATGGAAGAAAATATCAGGTCTCGTCCCAAACAACAATAATTTGGTTTTTGTCAAAACTTGGAAACACGAAAAATAGAAAAATCTCAAGTCCGAATGAAAATTTAATACATTGAAAAAACAAAGTACAACCAGACAGTAATGTACCAACCCTTAATTCGACCATCCTGGCTCAAAATAATGGGTTTCAAAAATTCATCCGTTTCTTGGGCAGCATAGCGTTTGTTTACCAGCTAGAAAAACCGCAAAATGTTAACGTTAGCTAGAATAATGCACAGCTGAAGCTATAGGCAAAGACAATTCAACTCAAAAAAGTTAAATTTTACTTAACCGGAATGGCACAGTAGTTAAATTTAGCTTCAAAGGAAGAATGAGGCGGCAGGAAGGGTGCAAACACGCAAAGTATGGAACAAAAGTCTAGGGGAAATGTAGAAAGCGAAATTGTTTTCTTAAAGCGCTTTAAGATAGTATGTACAAGAAAGTAAAATGCTCCTCCGGAGCATGGAAAAGTAATATGGGTGGATG
>JASAND010004242.1:0-26446 GCA_030248195.1 Trissonchulus latispiculum | reverse complement strand
GTGGTGATTTTTTTTGTGAACAAGTGATTTTTTTTGTGAATTCGTTCACAAAAAAAAATCACAAAAAATTTTTTAATTACTCACGCTACATGAGGGCTACCGCCATGAAATTTGCACCATATGTAGAGGGGTCACTGCCGTTCCACTTTTACAAGCAAAAGTTTTTCGATCCGAATTCCCCTGTTTGCGAAATTGCCGAACAAATTACGATTTTTTGATTTTTTTTGTGAACATTGGTATATTATTTCCATAACGACAATGCCCAGATAGGAAGTCTATACTGCTTCTTAGGGCAAAATTTATGGGCCTCCCATCTCGATGGGATCTTACCTGAAAAGTGTGGTATATTTTCAAAAAAATCAAATTTTTGGTTTTTTTGCAAAAAACTGCCAAAAAAAATTGTTCAAATGATCTAAGCGTTTGTTTCTAGAATTACAACGAGCGACAATATCGTTAAAATGTTTTTGAAAATTTCGAAAAAATGGTATATACAAACAAGATGTGCAGTTTTTGGGGTTATGTGGGGGCGAGGTCGAAATTTATGGGGCATTTCATGGCGGCGCTTCTCGAATGGGCGGAGGGACAGCCTGCCCCAGTAAAAATAAGTTAGCTACGTATATATATATTTATCCAGGGTGACGGAGGGAGGAGAGTTTGGAAGATAAAATTTTAGACATATATATATATAATATTCTTAGTGCAAATTTGACCAGTTTTGAAAATTTCGGACTCTAAAACTTTCTGAAAGTCCGGACTCATACATAGTTCTTAAGAAGAAGAAGAAGAAGAAGAAGAATTTTAATACTCAAAAGCGCCGGCTTTACAATACTACGGCGAGTTACGTTACAATAACATCCTACAAGATCCGGCGTTCCTCCAGCACATGATTACGGCATAATACTGATACAGAAACAGTAGCAAAGGTAAAGCAAACGTAATGAGTATAGGGTGGGAGACGACACGGTGGTCACCTAACCCCCCCCCCCGCCCTTAAAGAAAAGAATCTAGACATATTTTATCCAACTCTACAGTAAAGTTGTGCAGACTCCTGAGTTACTACTTAGTGATGTGCGCCGGAGCTCCGCTCCGACGGAGCTCCGAGCGGAGCGCCGATTTTCGGTGCTCCGGAGCGGGCTTCCTGCTCGGAGCCCGGGTACCCGGAGCAGCCATTTTCAAGCTTTGATGCCTGTCTGTGTTCAACGGTTGGGTAATGAAGCAATATTTGATCACTTTTACCTATTTCTTCCTGTAGTCTCACGAACAGTGCGTAAAAACTGTAATTAATTAGAGCCCGTTATATCATTAATTTTAATTTTTATATTTTCTCAAGACTGCTGTATGATTCGTCTTCTGAGACAACTTTTCCAACTTATTCAGATGATAAAATTGAAAATATATAGCAATTTGCCACTCTGACCTCTAAGAATTATTTCATAAAAGTTTTTAATTAATTGCAATTACTTAATCCATCAATTATTCTCTACGTACGACAAAATCTATGCTTCTGCGTAAACTTTCAATGTCTGCAAATGTTTTCTTTGCTTTCCTCTCACCCATCTTTTTTAATATGTTTCAGATAAAATTTCTCATTCAAATCTATTTATGATTATTAAAAGTTAAACTGTGGATAAAAGCAAATCTAATCCACATTTTTAAATTTACAATTATTCATTATGGATTTGAAAATTTAGTTTTTGACGAAATTCTCAACGATGGAACTTTAAGGAGTCCTAACTCCTAATCTTATAAAAGTGAAACAATAGAACTAAACGGCAATGTACAGTACGCGCCAAAATAAATTGCCGTTTCACTAACAAAAAGTGATTTGATTTCAGTGACATTGACATCTACAAATCTGTGTGTTAAACTTGCTTTATGTAAACAAAACGTGTACATAAACGAACACAGGCTTTTATACAAACGCAACAAAACGCATAATCAAGCAACCATAAATTCTGTGAAAATTTGACAAAGTCTGAACTCATTTCAGATCAAAAAGACAGGCAAGCAAATAGAACAAAATGCGTATAGCAAAGGAATCAGATTCTGGACATAAAAATATGAAGCGATAACAGCAAACAGTGAATAGACGTGTTTTTCATTGCAAAACTGATTTTCTTTGCTTAAATTAAAATTTTACATTTTTAACCTCAACAAACCGTCGGAGCTCCTCGGAGCTCCGGTGTTCGACAGCCCGCCCGGCCGGAGCTCCGGAGCGGGCAAATGGTTCAGCGCACATCACTAGTTACTACATGTTCAGGTAACGCGTTCCATAACTTAGGAACCCTGAAAAAATAAGAACTTACTTCTTACCAAAATGATAGGATACGCCCAATATATATATATATATATATATATATATATATATATATATATATATATATATATATATATATATATATATATATATATATAGGTGTATATGACTCAATCGAAAACAACGAGCAAGCCCTAATTAAATATGTCTGTCGAAGACGTGCATCAGTCGTAACAAGTCATAGAATCTGGTCTAGAAAAAGAAAATGTGCACCTTGATTGTAGTACGTACATGGTATATATACTATATATACTATATATATATATATATATATATATACTTGTATAACGTTGCCAAAGATGACGGAATCAATGTGATCAGGAGAAACTTTGGCAGCTTTTATGACGCCTTGAGAAGCAATCACGGCCAAATCTGTAGCAGAATGATCTTTTAGACGTCCACCAAATGTCCCAAACGGAGTTCGCTTAGCAGCAACAATAAACAAATCTAAAACAGCAGCATGTTCTTTTGCAGGAAACCACAGGTGCAGCGTCGCATGTAAAATATTATGTGTCCGTCTCAGGCAGATGATTGCACAATAAATACAAGAATACAAATGCTCCGATGGAGCATGAAAAATGAAATATGGGTGGCACGGGTTTTAAGCGGACAGAGGACTAGGTTTTAAAACGTTAATATGGGAGGGAGAGTTGTAAATGCCAAGAGGACTAGGTTGCAGTGTTTTTTGCTCAAAAAAGTGCGAATGACGCACCTTTTTTCTGAAATGAGCAAAAAATTTTGAGCTTGTGCGCAAGCGTGCGCACTTTTTCTACCGACACGGAGGGAAAATTACTAAACATTAATTGCTCAAAGTGCTCAGAAAAATTGCTCCTGGCTCTCAATTTCATAAAAAATCTCCAATTTTTCCTGGGGGCTCCGCCCTCAGACCCCCTCCTTACTTGCCTACTACTGGTTTATTGCTAAGCTGCGGCCTAACTTTCAGTAAACATGCTAGCATTACTATACAAGCACCCACGGCCTAACGTACAACGTGTGATTTTCTAACTTGTATATGCAACAAGCTTTGCATATTCAAGTTATGAAATAGCTGATTGCTAAATTTTAATCTTAGCTTGGCAGTTTTCGGAGAAGTTCACAAATTTTAGCTGGAGGTTACGTGACTGCTAGGTTTTGTGTATATATGTTATTGTCCGTGTTTTTCTACCCACCGACCGTTCAAAAAGCATTTAAAAATAGAATGCTCTGGGCTGAGTCCTGAAAATTACTGAGTCAGATGTCGGAATAATTTTCTGAAAACTGCATAATTTTCGATGAAATTTCAAACTAGCATGTATTTTTGTTTGTATAAAAAGCAGTGATGATTCTTAGTTTGCAAACAACTTAAAAATTGTCAAAAGCCTTCATCATTTTGCTAAATTTACAGAACGAAAATTTACTTTTAGATCAATAAAACTTGAAACAAATTTACTTTTATATCAATAAAACTTGAAAATTATCATACGTACTTAAATGTTTGCTATTTTTAAAGTCTTTTGGTTCTGCGCCCCATGCCCATCGTTGCAAAGTTAGGTGAGTTTGCGAATTTATTCAGCCATTATATAACTTCTGACATCTTATAATCAGCAGCTCTGAACATAGTAGAAAGGTCATGCAATTACTAATAAAACAGACATTTTATGCTAAATTTTAGCATTTTTCCTGCTATGCGCACTTTTTTAGCAAATTGCGCAAAAAAAACTTGGGGCAGTGCGCAGAAGAGCGCAAAAGTGTCCGAGCAAAAAAACACTGGGTTAATAGCACACTAATATGGACCAGCTTCGCTGAACAAGCCATATTCGCGGAAACTGCCCGGACTGATGCTGGTGGCAGTTCTTCAGTAACAGTTTACCTATTTGTGAGCATATAGCAAGGTTCACAAAAAATCACCCCGAAAATTCACAAAAAATCATCCACCTAGACGGCTAACAACAAGCCGCAGCTGGAAAATTTTTTGCATGGTAATAGCCACAAGTCCCAACCCTAACATATATACGTTTGGCTGCCGAGGTCCAACTCCTCCGACTAGGGTGCCCAAAATAGTCGACCCACCCAAAATCGGACCCTCGGACAACTCGGGACCAAAAATGAAATTTTTGCTGGTACTCACTATGGACTTTGCGCAGCTACCCCATATTATGCATGTGACATGTCCTAACTCTAAGCTATCTAACCATATATTGGATTCCCTGCCATGTCCTCTGGGTTCGCCACCGGCGGGTGGTTTTTTTTGTGAACAAGTTCACAAAAGAAAAATCACTATCAACTTTTTATAAAATGCCTCTGGGGCAACCGCTAGGGTAAAACTAATGCCAAATTCGAGCTCAGCTACCCGGAAAACCTATATAGAGCATGTTTTAGGTACCTCAACCCCCTTCTGACAGACGGTCCGGCCGATGGACCCGGCCCGGACCCTCCGGACCCAGGGGGTGGTCAGGATCACCTATCTGGGCAAAGGCTACCTAAAAACTAATGCCAAATTTGAATTCTACGCACCGAAAAACCTATATAGGCGAGTTTTTAGGCTTCTGGGACCTTGAAATAAAATTTTTGGTCAGTCACGTGACCCCGACCCAGGTCACGTGACCCTAGGCCAAGTCACGTGACCATTCCAGATACGAAATTACGCCGCCAAATTGTTTGTTCTGTGCTTACTAGAGCAATAGAACACAAAATAAGTGGATTCCTAGCTTCCTGGTATCAATAATAAAGGTCAAGCACATTGGCCTGGGTAGCCACTTTGGACCCGGGGGCCGAGAACCAAAATTCGAAGTTCAGCCTGTGCAAAAAAAACTTTGGGGTCCAAATTTTTTTACATAATAACACTATGGACTATGCTCTATTTATGCATGAAAAGAAAAATTTCCTAGCTATATCCTGAGATCAGATCCGGGGGTGATTTTTTTTGTGAACAAGTGATTTTTTGTGAATTCGTTCACAAAAAAATCACAACAATTTTTTATTACTCACGCTACATGAGGGCTACCGGCATGAAATTTGCACCATTTGTAGAGGGGGTCACTGCCGTTCCATACGTACCAAAAGTTTTTCGATCGGACTTCATTTTTGCGAAATTGCCAGCAAAAATTCGATTTTTGATTTTTTTGTGAACCTTGCTATAGCTCTGCGTCTGCAACTATATATGCAGTTGTGTTCGTAATACTTAATAATTACATAATTAATACCTACAACTTACAACTTTAATTAAAGTCTGACCAAAAATGTAGAAAGCGAAAGAAATTTAACTTTTGTTAGACTGGCTATGTCGAAATTTTGGGTCAAAAAGTGGTATTTTTGAAAAAATCGACTTTCAAAATGTGAAATCTCACATATATCAGATGAATGCGGACGCCTAGGCGGTCCTGAAAATCTAATCGAAAAAGTTTTCCCTTGAGCGAGTCACTAGTAATAGCCAGTCAAAGTCGAAAAAGCGGCAAAGATCAAAGGATTTTGAAAATCTAAAAAAATTGAATAACTCACGCAATTTTCTGCCAAAATAGTTGAAATTTGGTGTGCAGCACTTTCATACAAGGGGAAAATTTTCCTGAAAAAATCTCGGCAGTACCATGTACCAATCCTTCTGTACATATAAAAGCGGAGCCCTTTGAAATCGCACGGGAAATTTAAAAAACTTTTTTTCACGAAAAGAAAGATCTCACCAGTCTAGTTCAGATCAGAAAATATGTGGTAGCTATCTTGAAGCGTTTTTAAGATATAAAGAAAACAATTTCGCTTTCTACATTTTTTGGTCAGACTTTAATTTAATTAATGCATAATATAATGCAACACTGAATACAACATACATACAGTAAAAATTGGTGTCACAAATTCTGCTCTGGCAGTTCACTATAAAACGCTTTCACTATAAAACACTTGAAGTATATACAGCCTAATATTTCAAAATCAGCAAGGTCGCCTGCAAAGCTGACGAATTTAGAACTTAAGACAATAATGGTCAAATGCGGAGTGGAGCATGCGTACCCGCAAATATGGGTTGTTCAGCGAAGCTGGTCCATATTAGTGCGCTATTAACCTAGTCCTCCCGGCATTTACAACCCGCCAATCCCATATTAACGTTTATTTTTATGCCACAAAATATATACTAGGGGGGAAAATGCCCTCGACGGGCAACCAACTTGGTAGAATAGGGAAACACTTGAATGTTAAATACACGGTGCATGATTACAACTGAGATTCTGCTGAAGCGGAAAAATGCCGTGTCTCAGCGACTAAAATGACAGAAACCAGCTTTGTGCGCCGAATAGGGAATCTACTCGGCGACTAAAATGAAAGAAACCAGCTTTGTGCGCCGAATAGGGAATCTACTCGGCGACTAAAATGAAAGAAACCAGCTTTGTCGCCGAATAGGGAATTCCCTCCTTCCGCCCTATTCGAACTTCTCTTTTTTTGGAGGAAATATATAGGCAATTATTCTGTTGGGAACTGGTAACGTAAGCATTGCGCTCAATATGACATTTCACGTGCCGGTTGCGTGGTGACTAGGGGTGGCGCTAGATTTTCTTTTTGAGCTACCTGATCCGTAAATATTTTACGCATACAACCGCTAGCAGGACCAACAGAAAGCAACAATATATATATATATATATATATATATATATATATATATATATATATATATATATATATATATGGGATCGACCGGAACTCCAAAAAACCGGAACCGGAACCGGAATTGGCTTTAAAAAACCGGAACCGGAACCGGAACCAGCTCTTTAACACTACAAAAATCGAAAATTTTTTCTGACGTTTTGGACAATTTTTGCACAATTTTTCGCTTTTTTGTAGTTACTAGAACATTGTAATAACGTTTGCTTTATATTTTATATAGTTATTTCAATGCAGGAACATGAAATTTGCAATTTATTAAGAGATTTTTGTCTTATAGCACACTTAAACTTTACTACATTATAGCTTTAAAATTAAAATTTAAAATTAATATACACGGTATGCATATGCTATATTTATATTATTCGAGCACATTTTCGATGAATAAACGGCATCTATATTTTTACATTCTATATACGAATTTCGATGAATAATTTAATCGAATGCAAGTTGACTTAAAGGACATTTGCTTGCAAATAAAATTTAACTTCTTACTTGGTTAAGCTGAATTTTAAATTAAGCTAAATATACGTAGATAGAAATTGATTCCTCCAAAATTTTTGCGAGCACCAACAACTGCTCCATCGACAAAATAAGTCATAAACATGTTTAGTTTTTATCTGGCTTTATAGGCTGATAATTTCTAGTCATAATCAAAAAGCTCATTTAACTTTACTAGAAGCGTTGCAGCATTTTCAAAACGCAAAATAAAAAATAATGCCATTTACATTTTTAGAAAACAAAAGATATCTATTACTATTTTAGTTTACTTTTATTCTCTGTGTACTTCAGACAAAATTAAACTTTTCTGAAAATTACTGTTCTTGTATGTATAAATTCCGTAAGTCAGAGGGGGGAAAAACAACGATTTTCGAAATAAGGTTATTACTCGCTACAGACTGTAGCTAGCCAGACGCTTTATATACCAGCATGTAGGGCTTGGCCTGTACTTTCTATACCACCAGTAAAATCAGCATTCGGTTGTACTTCTAATAGGCTAGCCTCAATATAGACCATCTTTTTTCCCCCACAAGTGGGGGAAAAAAAGATGGGGGCGGGGAAAAAAAGGCTGGCTTACTTCTAGGCCAAAATTTATGGGGGGGGCGATATGGGGGGGGGCTCGACGAAGCCCCCCCCCCATCGGTGGGGGGGGCCACCGAAAATGGGGGGGGCATATTTTTTGACAAATTTTTAGGTTTTTTTGCGTAAAACATGCTAAAAATCGCTAAAAAATAACTAATTTTGGGTGTTTTTTAAGCTGAAATAGTGGAAATTTAGGTAAAAATCCGGCGAAGCCGGAAAAATTTTTGAAAATTTTGGCTAAAAATGGCAAAAAATGGCAATTTTTGGGGTTATGGGGGGGGGAGGTCGGAATTTATGGGGGGGGGCTTTTTATGGGGGGGGGCTCCTCGAATGGGGGGGGGAGGTCGCCGAAGGGGGGGGGGCCCCCCACCCCCCCCCAGTAGAAGCAAGCCAGAAAGATGGCACCAAATTTCGTTCCTTTACCACCATAGCAGCAGATAAATGGCATTTAAAGGCATAAAACGCAATATCTACTTCTAAAAACTCGTTGCCGGCAGCCAGGCTTAGTATTATCCATCGTAAATGCCAAACTTAGTAATGAGCCAACATTGCTAGGAAATTAAGATTTTTGGTCTACAAAATGTTATTTTTTCCGGTAATTTATAATTTAATCGCCTTTTGTGTTAACTTACAATGATAAAATACTCCATTTTGCAATATTAACCCGCAAGAAATTGAGTGTTTTATTTATGATGGGTGGCAAAATCGCACAAAAGTGTTCAGGGGTCATCCATTTCGGGTGGAGTCTTCTGCATATCCACACTTGTGAAACTCTCTGGAATGTCCACAGTTCATAATGTCACAAAAATATTGTTTATGGACCCTAATTTTCTTGTTATCTGCATGATTTACCCCCCTGGGAATATTTGCCAGCATTCCTCCACAGGGGCAGGTCATATGGCTCTTTTCGGCAGCGGAAGGTCAATTGGGGGGTATAACAGTTCAAATGAGTAAACAATTAGTCGTTATTTTTGCTTAAATCAAAAAAAACGAAACTGCCGGCAAAAAAGCACACCGTTGTTTTTCCCCCCTCTGGTGAAAAAAGTGTGGGGGAAAAAAGATGGTCACTATTTCTCAACCGTGTGACCTAGCGAAAATCCGACTAGCCCACGTTATAGAGCACATCCACAAACCCCTTCATGCACAAAATGACTCCTGTAACTATTACCAGTAAGTTGGCATAATCTTAGAAAATTTGAAAAATCCTTAGGTTTTTGGACAATTTTTGGGTGTCAACTTCGGACCCATGCCACACGAAGGCTCAATCGACAGGAACGGTTATTTGTATTATGATCTTAAAGTACAAGACTTGAACTTTCATTTGCACTAGATTTTGTATCTCTATCTTATACCAGTCGAGCAGGGTGAGCCGTTGTTTTTTTCCCCCACTTTGCCGGTGATGTTTTTCCCCCCTCTGACTATATTGTAAATCTAATCTGGTTATGAACTTAGGTAGCATCAGCTATATACAAAATTGGACTTGTTTAGAACATCGGCTTATAATTCCTTAGCTTGTTGTTATATCTCAGTATCATTACTTTGTTATTGGAGGTTTATGATTAAAATGCAAATGGTTTTTGCATGATTGAAATATTATATATATATAAATTTTCATCCATTAAACATATAAGCCAAAAGTATTTTTCACAAGTTTCAAAGAAAACCGAAATGCACAATTTCACCAACCTGGCTTTTTCCTACAGGGGGGGGGGTGGTGGGGGCCCCCCAGAAATCCGTTCCCCCCCCAGACTTGGCTCGCCCCCCCAGAATCGCCCCCCCCCAGGATTCGGGCCTTCCCCCCCAGAACCCCCCCCCCTACCCTAAAGTGCCCGGAAAAATAGGGTTTTTAGGGCAAATTTTGAAAATTTTTTCCGGCTTCGCCGGATTTTTACCCATTTTTAAGCATTTTTTAGCTATTTTAAGCTTAAATTTAAGTTGAAAATAGTGAATTTTTTAGCTCAGCAGCAAAAAATAGCTATTTTTAGACATTTTTCTAAAAATTTTCTTCCCCCCCCAGAAATCCGAGCCCCCCCCCCCCCCCCCTGGGGGGGGGGACCCCCCCCCAGACTTCCCCCCCCAGAAATTTTTGCCTAGGAAAAAGCCAGCCAACTTGAGTTAAACAAAATTTCTTCCGTTTAGCTAGCTTCATCAGGATTATTTTAAATGACGTTTCTTCAAAAGATTTTTAAAACCGTTGCTATTTGTTCCATCCATAATTTTTTAGTAATTCTGTTGATCTGCGCACTGGATTAATTACTAAACAAAGAGCAACAAACTTACGTAGTCCATATTTAAAGTCCAGTCTCGATTTAAACAATTAAAAAGATTAAATTTAAGCTAAAACTGAAATTTGATTATACAACAGCGCACTCTATAATTTTGAAATAGCATAGGTCGACGGTAAGGCTTCAATAATTTCAATTCAGCATTAGCCAGTTCTGTCGTGAAAAGTAGTCTGAAAAATAGGTTTTGACCCTTTAATTTTTCAAAAAATCGCTAGCTCGAAGCCAAACTAGAAGCAAATTTCGTGCGAAAGTTACCGGAAATATGGGTTTAAAACGTAATATTTCTAATAATTTTCTACTGGGAGCTGAGCCCCTATAGTCCCGCTTTACTCATACGTATTCGTAAAGTCAACTTTAATAATTAAGCCGTTTCTGGTAAAAATCTTAGAAAATTTCTCAAGTTTACTATTTAAGAATTACAGCTTCAGTAGTCGCCTTTGGTGAAAATCTGGAAAAATCAATTTTATTTTGAAAAGTGTTGAAATTTATATACGACTATGGGTCACGGTAAAAAATTGCTGAATTTCGGGGGGGGGGTGGGGGTAGGTTCGGCCCCCGCACCCCCCCCCCCGACTTGCCAAAGATCCGCCCACCCCGAAGAAAAGACCTATCAACGCCAGTGTATATATATATATATACAGTTTAAACAATTTGTGGTCGGCAGTCTTTGTTCTAAAACATATGCAATCAATCGCATTTCATTCTATATAATGTTTGATTGTTTAAATTCTCGACAAGATCAGAACGGAGCATACCTATACTACATACGTACGTATATCAGCAACATTATCCAAATCGTGTATGCTCTCAATGTTTCTGATAGCACATCAAAGACAGCGTATTTATGTCTGTGAAAACCTTGTCTTAAGTGCTTGATAAAACTGTTGTTTTGCATTCTGAAGCAATTCTGAAATTCTGAAGCTCTCTATCATTATTCAGCAAAGCAAAGCAACACATAATAGGCTTCAAAGTTCGCGCGAATAGGACGGAAGGAGGGAATTCCCTACTCGGCGCACAAAGCTGGTTTCTTTCATTTTAGTCGCTCACAAAAAAATCATAAAAAATTTTTATTACTCACGCTACACAAGGGCTACCGGCATGAAATTTGCACCATAAGTAGAGCGGGTCACTACCGTTCCATACGTACCAAACGTTCTTCGATCGGACTTCATTTGCGAAATTGCCAGCAAAAATTCGATTTTTGATTTTTTTTGTGAACCTTGCTATAGCTCTGCGTCTGCAACTATATATGCAGTTGTGTTCGTAATACTTAATAATTACATAATTATAGCAAGGTTCACAAAAAAAATCAAAAATCGAATTTTTGCTGGCAATTTCGCAAATGAAGTCCGATCGAAAAACTTTTGGTACGTATGGAACGGTAGTGACCCCCTCTACATATGGTGCAAATTTCATGCCGGTAGCCCTCGTGTAGCGTGAGTAATAAAAAATTTTTGTGATTTTTTTTGTGAACGAATTCACAAAAAAATCACTCGTTCACAAAAAAAAATCACCACCGGATCTGATCTCAGGATATAGCTAGGAAATTTTTCTTTTCATGCATAAATAGAGCATAGTCCATAGTGTTATTATGTAAAAAAATTTGGACCCCCAAGTTTTTTTTGCACAGGCTGAACTTCGAATTTTGGTTCTCGGCCCCCGGGTCCAAAGTGGCTACCCAGGCCAATGTGCTTGACCTTTATTATTGATACCAGGAAGCTAGGAATCCACTTATTTTGTGTTCTATTGCTCTAGTAAGCACAGAACAAACAATTTGGCGGAGTAATTTCGTATCTGGAATGGTCACGTGACTTGGCCTAGGGTCACGTGACCTGGATCGGGGTCACGTGACTGACCAAAAATTTTATTTCAAGGTCCAAGAAGCCTAAAAACTCGCCTATATAGGTTTTTCGGTGCGTAGAATTCAAATTTGGCATTAGTTTTTAGGTAGCTTTTGCCCAGATAGGTGATCCTGACCACCCCCTGGGTCCGGAGGGTCCGGGCCGGGTCCATCGGCCGGACCGTCTGCCAGAAGGGGGTTGAGGTACCTAAAACATGCTCTATATAGGTTTTCCGGGTGGCTGAGCTCGAATTTGGCATTAGTTTTACCCTAGCGGTTGCCCCAGAGGCATTTTACAAAAAGTTGATAGTGATTTTTCTTTTGTGAACTTGTTCACAAAAAAAATCACCCACCGGTGGCGAACCCAGAGGACCTGGCAGGGAATCCAATATATGGTTGGATAGCTTAGAGTTAGGACATGTCACATGCATAATATGGGGTACCTGCGCAAAGTCCATTGTGAGTACCAGCAAAAATTTCAATTTTGGTCCGGAGTTGTCCGAGGGTCCGATTTTGGGTGGGTCGACTATTTTGGGCACCCTAGTCGGAGGAATTGAGCCTCGGCAGCCAAACTTACATATGTTGGGGTTGGGACTTGTGGCTATTACCATGCAAAAAATTTTCCGGCTGCGGCTTGTTGTTAGCCGTCTAGGTGGGTGATTTTTTTTGTGAATTTTCGGGGTGATTTTTTTTGTGAACCTTGCTATAATACCTACAACTTACAACTTTAATTAAAGTCTGACCAAAAAATGTAGAAAGCGAAATTGTTTTCTTTATATCTCAAAAATGCTTCAAGATATATAGCTACCACAAAGTATATATTTTCTGAACCGGACTGATGAGATCTTTCTTTTCGTGAAAAAAGTTTTTTGAAATTTCCTGTGCGATTTCAAAGGGCGCCGCTTTTATATGTACATAAGGATTGGTACATGGTACTGACGCGATTTTTTCAGGAAAATTTTCCCCTTGTATGAAAGTGCTACACACCAAATTTCAACTTTTTTGGCTGAAAATTGCGTGAGTTATTCAATTTTTTAGATTTTCAAAATCCTTTGATCTTTGCCGCTTTTTCGACTTTGACTGGCTATTACTCGTGACTCGCTCAACGGAAAAATGTTTCGATTGGATTTTCAGGACCGCCTAAGCGTCCGCTTTCACCTGATATATGTGAGATTTCACATTTTGAAAGTCGATTTTTTCGAAAATACCACTTTTTGACCCAAAATTTCGACACAGCGAGTCTAGCAAAAGTTAGTAAAATTACATAATCATAAAGTTCAATCTAAGCTGAATCCAACGATATAAAGTTTTTGTGGCGACGACTTATATTGCGTCCGCAATGATTTTTTAAACAATTTCCCTTTTTCAGCTGGTTTTTGGCTCCCTTTGATGTTGCCGCCTTGATTTGCCTGAACCAGTGTAAACTAGCAAAAACCAGCTGAAAAAGGGAAATTGTTTAAAAATTCATTGCGGACGCAATATAAGTAGTAGTCACAAAAACTTTATATCGTTGGATTCAGCTTAGATTGAGCTTTATGATTATGTAATTTTACTAACTTTTGCTAGACTGGCTATGTCGAAATTTTGGGTCAAAAAGTGGTATTTTTGAAAAAATCTACTTTCAAAATGTGAAATCTCACATATATCAGATGAATGCGGACGCCTAGGCGGTCCTGAAAATCTAATCGAAAAAGTTTTCCCTTGAGCGAGTCACTAGTAATAGCCAGTCAAAGTCGAAAAAGCGGCAAAGATCAAAGGATTTTGAAAATCTAAAAAAATTGAATAACTCACGCAATTTTCTGCCAAAAAAGTTGAAATTTGGTGTGCAGCACTTTCATACAAGGGGAAAATTTTCCTGAAAAAATCTCGGCAGTACCATGTACCAATCCTTCTGTACATATAAAAGCGGAGCCCTTTGAAATCGCACGGGAAATTTCAAAAAACTTTTTTCACGAAAAGAAAGATCTCACCAGTCCGGTTCAGAAAATATATAGTTTGTGGTAGCTATCTTGAAGCGTTCTTAAGATATAAAGAAAACAATTTCGCTTTCTACATTTTTTGGTCAGACTTTAATTTAATTAATGCATAATATAATGCAACACTGAATACAACATACAGTAAAAATTGGTGTCACAAATTCTGCTCTGGCAGTTCACTATAAAACGCTTTCACTATAAAACACTTGAAGTATATACAGCCTAATATTTCAAAATCAGCAAGCTCGCCTGCAAAGCTGACGAATTTAGAACTTAAGACAATAATGGTCAAATGCGGAGTGGAGCATGCGTACCCGCAAATATGGGTTGTTCAGCGAAGCTGGTCCATATTAGTGCGCTATTAACCTAGTCCTCCCGGCATTTACAACCCGCCAATCCCATATAAACGTTTATTTTTATGCCACAAAATATATACTAGGGGGGAAAATGCCCTCGACGGGCAACCAACTTGGTAGAATAGGGAAACACTTGAATGTTAAATACACGGTGCATGATTACAACTGAGATTCTGCTGAAGCGGAAAAATGCCGTGTCTCAGCGACTAAAATGACAGAAACCAGCTTTGTGCGCCGAATAGGGAATCTACTCGGCGACTAAAATGAAAGAAACCAGCTTTGTGCGCCGAATAGGGAATCTACTCGGCGACTAAAATGAAAGAAACCAGCTTTGTCGCCGAATAGGGAATTCCCTCCTTCCGCCCTATTCGCGCGAACTTCTCTTTTTTTGGAGGAAATATATATATATATAGGCAATTATTCTGCTGGGAACTGGTAACGTAAGCATTGCGCTCAATATGACATTTCACGTGCCGGTTGCGTGGTGACTAGGGGTGGCGCTAGATTTTCTTTTTGAGCTACCTGATCCGTAAATATTTTACGCATACAACCGCTAGCAGGACCAACAGAAAGCAACAATAAGTATATATATATATATATATATATATATATATTAGGGATCGACCGGAATTCCGGTTCCGGTACTTTTTGGTTCCGGTTCCGGTTCCGGTTTTTGAAAACGTACCGGAACCGGAACCAATTTTAGCCTATTATCAAAAGCAAAATTTTATTAAAATTTTCAAAAATTTTATCAAACTTCTTTAAAACTTTTTGAAAAACTGCGATTCTCTTATAACCAGAATATGATTTATTCAAAAATTTTCGCCTGCGGCGCTATTGCATTACTTAGAATGGTTCGAATTTGTAATAATAATGTCTATTGTATTGTTGTTATGAATATTAATATATTATATATAAAACAAAAATAATACTTAATAACTCAGATTAGATAGCACAAGAGTCTTACTCTTGTGACAAGACCGCCGAAACTTTTAAATTTAAGTAGTGGTAAAGATACCTAATGCTGAATTGAAATTATTGAAGCCTTACCGTCGACCTATGCTATTTCAAAATTATAGAGTGCGCTGGTGTATAATCAAATGTCAGTTTTAGCTTAAATTTAATCTTTTTAATTGTTTAAATCGAGACTGGACTTTAAATATGGACTAAGTAAGTTTATTGCTCTTTGTTTAGTAATTAATCCAGTGCGCAGATCAACAGAATTACTAAAAAATTATGGATGGAACAAATAGCAATGGTTTTAAAAATCTTTTGAAGAAACGTCATTTAAAATTTAAACATCCTGATGAAGCTGGCCGAAAGGAAGAAATTTCGTTTAATTCAAGCTGGAGAAATTGTGCATTTCGACTTTCTTTGAAACTTGTGAAAAATACTTTTGGCTTATATATATGCTTAATGGATGAAAATTTGTATATATATTTCAACCATTTGCATTTTAATCAGAAAACTCCAATAACAAAGTAATTATACTGAGATGTAGTAAGCTAAGGAATTAAAAGCAAGTCCAATTTTGTATAGCTGATGTTATCTAAGTTTATAACCAGATTAGATTTTACAATACTTAATTTGTACAAGAACAGTACTTTTCAGAAAAGTTTTAATTTTGTCTGAAGTACACAGAGAATAAAAGTAAACTAAAATGGTAATAAATATCTTTTGTTTTCTGAAAATGTAAATGGCATCATTATTTTTTATTTTGGGTTTTGAAAATGCTGCAACTTTTCCTAGCGCTCTAGTAAAGTTAAATGAACTTTTTGATTATGACTAGAAATTATCAGACAAGCCAGATAAAGACTAAACATGTTTGTGACTTATTTTGCCGAAAGCTGTAAGAGCAGTTTCTGGTTCTATCTACTTATTTAGCTTAATTGAAAATTCAGCTAAACTACGTATTACTTATTTTGCTTAATTGAAAATTCAGCTTAACTATATACTTAAGAAATTAAATTTTATTTTCCAGTAAATCTTTAAAAGTCAACTTGCATTCGATTAAATTATTCATCGAAATTCGTATATAGAATGTAAGAATATAGATGCTGCTTATTCATCGAAAATGTGCTCGGATAATATAACTATAGCATATTCATACCGTGTATAATTCATTTTAAATTTTAATTTTAAAGCTATAATGTAGTAACGTTTAACTATGCTATAAGATAAAAATCTCTTAATAAATTGCAAATTTCATGTTCCTGCATTGAAATAACTATATAAAATACAATTCAAACGATATTACAATGTTCTAGTTGCTACAAAAAAGTGAAAAATTACGCAAAAATTGTCCAAAACGTCAGAAAAAATTTTCGATTTTTGTAGTGTTAAAGAGCTGGTTCCGGTTCCGGTTCCGGTTCCGGTTTTTTAAAGCCAGTTCCGGTTCCGGTTCCGGTTTTTTGGAGTTCCGGTCGATCCCTAATATATATATATATATATATATATATATATATATATATATATATATATATATATATATATATATATATATATATATATATACAGTTTAAACAATTTGTGGTCGGCAGTCTTTGTGCTAAAACATATGCAATCAATCGCATTTCATTCTATATAATGTTTGATTGTTTAAATTCTCGACAAGATCAGAACGGAGCATACCTATACTACATACGTATATCAGCAACATTATCCAAATCGTGTATGCTCTCAATGTTTCTGATAGCACATCAAAGACAGCGTATTTATGTCTGTGAAAACCTTGACTTAAGTGCTTGATAAAACTGTTGTTTTGCATTCTGAAGCAATTCTGAAATTCTGAAGCTCTCTATCATTATTCAGCAAAGCAACACATAATAGGCTTCAAAGTTCGCGCGAATAGGACGGAAGGAGGGAATTCCCTATTCGGCGCACAAAGCTGGTTTCTTTCATTTTAGTCGCCGAGTAGATTCCCTATTCGGCGCACAAAGCTGGTTTCTTTCATTTTAGTCGCCGAGTAGATTCCCTATTCGGCGCACAAAGCTGGTTTCTGTCATTTTAGTCGCTGAGACACGGCATTTTTCCGCTTCAGCAGAATCTTAGTTGTAATCATGCACCGTGTATTTAACATTCAAGTGTTTCCCTATTCTACCAAGTTGGTTGCCCGTCGAGGGCATTTTCCCCCCCTAGTTTCGCTTATTTTTCCGCTGCAGAGAAAATCATGTCAGAGTAGTTGAAAAGAAGGATTTTGAAAAGGGGGGGGGTCGAGCCGAAAACATTTTTTGCTTTCGCCTGACACGTTTACGCGTGGGGGGGGGGGGGTGGCGGCGGCGAAGTTTCCTACAAAGAGTTCATTTTGGGAGCAGCAAAAATGGCGAGATTTAAGACTAGTTGCCAGTCGAGGTGAGGGGGGTCTGGGGGGCGGAGCCCCCCAGAAGTTGAGAAAATTTTTGAAATTTTGAAAAAAGCCGTAATGAAAATCTTTAAAAAGATTTCAATAAAAGTTGAGAAATTCTGTGACACATATAATGGCAAAATTTGTATTGGAAAGCTTGAAAAGATTTGAAATAAAGCTGTGCCAGGCGCATTGTTAAAATTTTAATTTGTTAAAATCGAGATAGAATAGTCCCGTATGCGCGGAAGTTCAGTAAAATGGAAATAGAAAAATAGAAAAGCGAAGCAGGCGCGAAAAATTGAGGTAAAAAAGCGCCGGAGGCGCCAAAACGTTGTAAAAGTTATTAAACATTAGCGCCGCAGGCGAGAAAAATTTTTAAATTCAGTTAGAAAGGCGCCGCAGGCCCGAAAAATTTTTAAATTCAGTTAGAAAGGCGCCGCAGGCCCGAAAAATTTTGAAAATTCAGTTAGAAAAGCGCCACAGGGGTGAAAAATTTTAAAAATCGAGATAGAAAAGCGCCGCAGGCGAGAAAAAATATAAAAATCGAGATAGAAAAGCGCCGGAGGCGATAAAAATAAATATGAATTGAGATAGAAAAGCGCCGCAGGCGAGAAAAATTTTAAAAATCGAGATAGAAAAGCGCCGCAGGCGAGAAAAAATATAAAAATCGAGATAGAAAAGCGCCGCAGGCGAGAAAAATTCTAAATATCGAGATGGAAAAGCGCCGCAGGCGCGAAAAATTTTCATAGTTTTTAATTTTATGCACTAAAAATAGCTCAATTTTTGCTTTCTCCCCAAAAATTTCCGGGGGGGGGGGTCGGACAAAAAGGGGGGTCGGAACCCCCAAACCCCCCCCCTGGGTGCGCCCATGGGCCTGAGCACAATTTTTATTGGTGAAGTCCTACGGCGACGTTAGTGGCAGAGTCGAAAATCACTAATTTTGCTATAACTCGTTAAATATACGGAGTTGAGCTCTAATATTTGACAGTTTTCCTTTTACGTCAGATTGCTACAAGTCCTGAAAATTTGAGCCAAATCGATTTTTGAAGGTTGTCCGGAAGTACAGGCAGCACAGTCGAATTTCTCAGAAATCGACTCATGTCTTTACTGCAATCAGTTCCGTCATCCGTGTGCCTGACTTGCATAACCTATGTTAGCCAAATAAAACGGTTTTATTTCATTTTTCATTATTTCATTTCATGAAATTAGCACCATATGTAGAAGGGTCACTGCCGTTCCATACGTACCAAAAGTTTTTCGATCAGACTTCATTTGCGAAATTGCCAGCAAAAATTCGATTTTTGAATTTTTTGTGAACCTTGCTATAGCTTATAGTACTGGGCTTTTTCTAGGCGACAAAAGTGGGGGTGGGGAAAGTGGGGGGAACCCAAATGTGGGGATCTAAAGAGGTCTAAAATCGTTAAAAATGCAGTAAAATAGCCTGTTTTCTACATATACTGCTGTAACTATGCTTAAAAGTGTTCAAAAATTGAGTCTGAGTACCAAAATAGACGATTTCTGAGCAAAAAATTCCGGCGAAGCCGGAAAATTTTTGGAAATTTTGGCCAAAAATCCTTAAAATTTGGCATTTTCTGGGCACCTTATAGTGAGTGGGGGGAATCCCAAAAAAGTGGGGGTGGGGCCGAGTGGGGGGAACCCAAAAACTGGGGGGCGCCCCCCCACCCCAGTAAAAAAAGCCCAGTATTATGGTACAAGAAAATCTAAGAGCTCCGACCTCAGGGGGGGGGGGGGGGAGGAATGGAAAGTCGTGCATTGAAAAGTTGAATCTTTCATATCTCAAAAATGGCTCGGCCGATTTTGCTCAAAATTTCATAGCATGGACCCTCGTGAAGGGGTTTCTACTGGTATATACAATATGAAGATTCTAGCTCAACTCCTCCGCCGGCACCACGGAAAACTATGTTCCAACACTCCGCAATACGCCATTATTTCCTTATTCTAACTAATATACAAAACTCAAACAAAACTAAAATCTTTAATTTACAAAATGTCAAATGTGCACGTACTTTTCACTTTTGGAGCAGACATGATATGACACTAATATTATTAAGATGCGACTGTCTAAAACAACAGAAAACATTACGATTATAATAATCTCAGATGTGTGTATATATATATAATACAGAATTCGGACCTCAGAAATTTCGAAAATGGTCAAAAATGTTGTGTAATTTACATACGTACCCTTTTTCATTAAAATAGGGTCAGTTTTTAGCGTTTTAGGCGTTTTTGCAGGGTTTTAAGGCGATTTTAAGCCACAATTTGAAAAAACTTAGGGAGAGCAAGCAAGGCCGCACCCGGGGGGGGGGGTTCCAGAGGTCTAGACCCCCCCCTTTTGGGATAACAAAATGGAAAATGTTTGCTATTTTTATGGCAAAAACAGCTATTTAAAAAAATTTTTGCGCCTTCGGCCCGAAAATTCATTTTCTGCAAGAAATAAACGTCCAATGTATATACTGTTTTTGGGCAAAAATGCAAAAATTCTTTAACTTCTGGGGGGCCCCAGCATAGGTGTACCTTGAGAAAACGTTGGGGGAGGGGGTAGCCGAAATTAGGGTGGGTTGGGTGTGCCGTTTTGAGGTGGGGTGGGGTCCGCAAAAATCAAATTTGGGGGGGGGTAAAAATTTTTTGGTCAAAAATTTAGAAAAAATTCGCAAATTTGCTAAAAAAGCGTTATTTCCAACTAAAAATTAAAAATATTTCTTCATTTTTGCTCGTTTATTCGAAAAAAACTTGGATTTTTTGCAAAAATTTCGAATTTTTCCAAAAAATTTCGAAGTTTTACTAATTTTGAGGCAAAATTTTCAAAATTTTGAGGGTGGGGACTGGGGTCTGCAAATTTGGGTGGGTGGGATCTGGGATTTGGCCATTTGGGGGTGGGGTCTGCCTCCAAAATTTCGTGGGTGGGGTCGGCACTTTTCCATTTGGGGGGTGGGGCCCCCCCCCCACCCCCCCCCCAGGTACACCTATGGGCCCCAGACCCCCCCCCCGTTGCATTTTACCTTGCACCCCCTTTTCAAAATCCTGGGTGCGGGCCTGAGGGCAAGTAAAAAATCTGGAAGGGGAGTACATAAGCCTTCTCGCAATTTTGGGGGTATAGCCATGGGGTGAAAAAGCCATAGAATTGGGTGGGGGGGTTGAACCCCCCCCCCCCCCGCCCCCAGCCATTTTTTTCAACCCCCCGCCCCCAGAAATTTTTGCTATAGGCTAAAGATTTGGACGAAGAACCATTTTGGCAAAACTGCGATTATTTTCTTTTCAACATCGACTTCTCAAAAACTACCCAATGGATTTGCGTGATTTTGGACTGGATGAAAATTCGCACTATTGCGGAAGGTCATCTTTCTTGGTTTGAGCTAAAACATCTCCAGTTGCGAGAAAACTGAATACAAAGTTGCGAAATTTCGTGTCACCGCACATTTGCCGGATTTCCTGGAGTATAGAAGCTTGTTGAGCCCAATCTAAGAAATGATCCTCGGCCTATAAATGTCCTTCAAATGTAGCAAGGAAGAAGAAAACATTTTGACCTATTCTACAGTTTTGAGAAATCGATGTTCAAAAACTTTTGGTCTATATTCAGCCTGTCAGATCTCAGTGTGTCAGAAAATTTTTGTTAGTTTTGCGCTAATTTTTTTAGTTTCGTAAGCTCGTGTGAATGTACAGAGCATACGATTTAAAGCGATGTATAAAGCTCTTTCCAACTCCCAAAATTGAGAAAGCTATAGCATTTCAAAAAACCACCACAAAAGCACTGCACAAAAGGATACCACCACCTTAAGTTAGTTCCCTAGTACAATAGTGCCCGTAATATTGTGATCTGTTGCAGAAATAAAAAAATCAAAAATCGTTATTTTGGAAATCTGAATCGAATCGCAGTTTGTTCAGAATTGGGAAAATTGAACTGCATCGAATCGTTTCAAATTTTAGGGGAAGTAAATCGAACTGAATCGAATCGTATATATTTGAGAAATAGAAAAACTGAAGTGAATCGAATCGAAAATGAAATAGCTGAATCAATACAACCCTAGTACGAACCTTGCCAGGGGTAGAGAACGCGAGGGGGACACTGTTCTCAGATGGCTTGCCGAAAGCGACAATGGTATTTTCGGTCCAACCTCCCAGAATGCTAAGTGCATTCAGTCGACGTGGCTCTTGTGCCATTCAGTCAACTATCTATACTGATGGAGTCAAACAAAGGCTAACCTCCTTATGGGAACTCGGCAGTACACACGATGACGACGTTTGGCGGATAACCTCTTCAACAGATAGTAGTATTATGTTTAGTGTTGTGCATTGGCCGGCCTAGCCATTGGCCGTTGGCCGAGAAAATCTCGGCCAGTTGGCTTGGCCGGCCATTGGCCGTTGGCCGGCCAACGGCCAACTGGCTGGCCAATGGCCGAGTGCTGACCAAGCTCAAATTTAATGATCTTGTGCGTTAACTGTGTTGAAAAGTTTAATTTTGCTGCATAATATCGTAAACATGTTGCTGTATAAACGTTACATTAGATACAGTACTACAGATTTTCACTTAGATGTTGACAATTTTTATCGTTATTAGCGTTATTTTACATTTAAATTTGCTAATTGCATGTAAAGTTTAAGGGGGCGCTTGCATTACCGGGAACGGTTCTCCTGAGTTTATTTTCCAACGAATCTATTTCAAACCTTCAGCATAGGTGGTGCTAAATGCTAGCAATATGTAGAATTTGAATAAGCCAGTGCTTGGCTTGCGACTTACACAAGAGGAATAAGCTGACATTTTCAAAACGCTGTCACTCATTAACGGCTGAATGAAATTAGCTCAAATTTGGCACAAATGCGTAAATGAACATAACGCAGGGGCAACTTTTTCAGTTTTTCGATTTATGCAGTTTTGAGTATTTTATGAATATTCGAAAACTTTGAAAGTCAATATCTCACGGAATATCCGATTTAATCAAGAACTAAAAAAATTGCCCCTGCGTACCCGTCAAATAAATGTGCATGCAAAATTTGAGCGAGTATGGTTGCAACATTTATGAGAAAATCAAATTGAAAAATTTCGCACTAATCGCTTCAGTTTTTCGCAAATATTATGCTTTTAATAAGTCGCATAGTATATTTCATGAAATAATAAACAAATCCAACACAAAAGCAACGTGAAAAGCCCTGCAGAATTCATGTCCGAACGATAGGTTTTTACATTGGCATTCGCTTTGAGAATGGTAAACGTAACTTTGTCATATATTCAACCGCCTGTAACTTTTGATTGCAACCACGTACAGGAGAGATATGCACATCGTTGTAACGGGCTTTTTATGCTCTTTAACCTAGTGCATTCGACGTTGTCGTTTGCAGCTTTAATAAAATTTCGAAATTCTATGCCATACCGGTAGCTAGCCAAGCACGTGGTCTCCGTTGCCGAAATTTTGTCAAAAGATGCCCCGCCAACCAAAGTAAGTTTAGTTGGGATTTCTTCAAAATTGAGCTATCGGTCTAAATTTTATATCTATAATCCCGATAATGCAAGCGTCACCTTAAGTGTGCTAACAACGTAGTTTTTAAATTTGTCTGGCGGTGAACGTCTCATCACTTTATTGCGGTCCTCCAGCAAAACTGAAACAGAGTTATCGCGGGTTGGAGCTAAATGTTTGGAAAAACTATTTTACAAATATTGTAAATTGTACTATTAAAATAAAGTTTAATTAAGTTGACGCCAAGCACGGTAGAAAATACGTTCTTTTAGCGTTCTATAACAGCCCCGTACAATCCCGATTCAAAAATTAGAGATTTCCGGTCAGCATGGGTTTTCCCAATTTCTGAAAGTTGAACAGCAGCTATACAGTTATGACTATATTCATTCGAAAGATCTCATTGAGCTTCACATTTTTGCTTTTTAAAGCAGCGTTCTAGCTTTTCTCTACCGTGAGATATAACCGATTTTCTTGTTTTGGCGTCGAAAACTTGTCAGTTTTTGTAGAAATCGAATAATCCAACATTTCTTGAACTACGCAAGCCGTAAAATCAAACTAAGGGCATGGATCTGAAGGTCTCATAGGAACAAATTATACGACGCATGATAGTCATCCAACAGCCATCCAGTAGCCTGCTATCATAAAAATGTAGTTTTTGCGAAAAAACGACCAATATTTTTCCAAAGATTGTGGAACAAAGATTCACCATGCAAGTTGGAGGGGCTGCTACTGAACTGATGTATTCGGCACAAATATACCCAGGAACGTTTCTTTAGTTTCCCCGGTTCCTGCTTGCTAGCTAAAGCAATCGCTTGACAAATTTGGAAAAAGTAGGCAAAATACAGATTACTCACACATTTCAGCTTATTTCTCCATAACGAAGAGCGATTTCACAATAAATAAAAAATCGTCCCCAGCTATTTGATGGAGGTATCGAATGATATAACCGGTGTCTCGCGAAAAAATTTACTTGAGTTTGCAAAAAATTTGGAAAATTATACTTCTTCTAAAATGTGTTAAAATATTTTTAAAAAGCAACATTAGTTTCATGGTATGCATTAAAAAGAGAAAATGTCAAGCTGCATTTTGATATAAAAATGGCTTCTTAACTCTAAGTAATGAATGAGTAATAATGGTGCAAACTTTATGTGACCTTAACGGGGGTGTCTCATATCTCCTCGATTTTGAGTTGAGAGTGCCATAGGGTTTTCCAGCATCCCGGATTTACTAAAATCGGTGTCGATTGCGTTAAAAGTGGCTAGATATGAAAACATTTACGATTTAGTGCAAAAATGTGAGTGAAATGGGTCATTCCAAATCAGTGCAACAATTACACGAGAAACCAATACTGCCAGCGTGATCTACGATCAAACCTTAGTATATCATAAAAGTGTCTCCATCACAAATAATCACAGCTGCAAATAAAGTTAGCATGTGTCAGAAATACAAATATAAAATAAATTGACTGGCTTACAGCTTAGCTATCTTGCCGTAAGGGGTAAACAGAGGTGTTGGTCATAGGTGTACCTGGGGGGGGGTGGGGGTTCGAAAAAAGGAGGGAGGGGAATGGGGTCTGTGCTGTCTGACTAAAAAGGGGAGGGGGTAGGTCTGAAAAAATCGATTTGGGGGGGAGAGTTAAGAAAAATTTTCTAGGGGGGTCGGCGAAAAATCGGTTTTTTCAAAAAGTCAAAAGTCAAAACAGTGAAAATTTTCTCAATTTTAAACTGTTCAGATTTCGCTACCCCCTTCCAAACTGTTGGTTGACAGAAAGTGGCAAAAAATCGAAAATTCACTTTTTAAGCAAAAATGTGTAGTTTAGAAAATTTTTGCAAAATTTATATACTCTGAATATGTTTGTCCAATTTACGCGCCGTCGGAAAAGCTCCCACCAGCGGGAGGGGTCCCCCCAAAAATTTGGGGGCGGGTAGAGAAAGTGGATGGGGGCTACCTCGCCCCCCTCCCCTCCGCCTTACACCTATGCCATGCCCCTCGGCTCCAAGCCCCACCACATTTTGGAGCCAAAATATTAGGCCAAGTTTTGCCAAACTAAAATGGTCATTTTTTCAAGAATAGTCTCAATCTTTTAAAAATTATATACTTGTAAAAAATGCTTGCATGCAACGAGTTTTCTCATTTTTTATCTTTTGTTTAGCAAAAGTTTTTCCGTTTTTATGCTATGTTAAAAGTTGTTATAATATCAACTTCAGTTGATCATCATCAGTTTCTAACGTAGCCAGGTAAGCAAAATTGACCGAATCTGACCGCATAGGATGATGCAGCGTGCTCGATAGTACCGTGCTATAGTCTCTAATTGTTTCCGTGTTGAGTTGTTAAAAAATTTTTCAAAAAAATTTGGGTGGGTTTTCCCCCCAAAGTGGGTTTTTCCCCGCCACGTTTGGCAATGTGCCAGACTAACGGTACAGCGGATCGGTCTAATTTTGGCTGTGTGAAAAGAGGAAGAGTCGCCATCATTGCAGATATTTGCAAAACTTTTCTAGCCCAACCCAGTCAAAAGTTACATCGGTCCAAACTTTTGGTAAATTTTTGGATGGTTGAACCAAAAAGTAGTTGTCATTTTCAAAATGTCATAAAATAAGCAGGAGTGAACCAAATGACTTGATCTTTGCATACATAGGTTAGGAAGAGTCGCGCTTCCTGCTGCTATGTTTTGGAGCTCATATCTCCAACCCATGACCCAGGAGGCGGGTGGGTTTTTTCCCCCCAAAAAGGGGGTGGGTTTTTTTTCACCCCATGGCTATACTTGTAAAATTGCTTGCAACGAGTTTTTCATTTTTAATTTTTGTTTAGCAAAACTTTTTTCCGTTTCCATGTTATGTTGAAAGTTGCTATATCAGCAGATAAGTTGAAAATATCAGCAGTTTCTAACGTAGATGCTATTATTGTATTATTATTACGTTATTGTATTATTACGTTATTGTATTATTGTTATTGTATTACGTTATTATATTATATTATCAACGTTATTGCTTACATATCTGCAGGGTGTGCTTGTACCTGTACTAAGCGCTTGTAGCTCAGAGGCAGAGCGCCCCAAGTCCGCTTGGGGAGGTCCCGGGTTCAAATCCCGGCAGGCGCATTCATAGCAAGCATGTCCTGCTGATTTTCAAAAATTTTAAATTTCAGATAAT
>JASAND010004241.1:0-28206 GCA_030248195.1 Trissonchulus latispiculum | reverse complement strand
ATATATAACCTAAATAGACGTACCAGAAATATATAGACTGTTATTTTTCTGATTTTACCGAGGATCATCCCTGTACGTAAGCTAGGATTCACATTTTGACGTTCACGTTCACGTTTTGTTCTTCTCTGCATTTTGTGTATATATATATATATATTTGTTACATTTTATTGTTTCGCGTGGACGACTAAAAGCTAGGAAGAAATTCCAAGCCGGCATGTTTGATTTGACCCCATCTTACATAGCAAAAAGTATTATATATACGTATAGATAAAAAGAAGCATCAAATTCATGCATAATATGCGAATCTACGAACGTAATATATCCAAATGATAAGGGCCACCCACATCATGATATACAGCACAGGTTTCATATCCATATGAGTATGTATATGTATACGTTACTTAGATATATATATGTTGTGTGAACAATTACAGCATGATGGAAACTGCACGTGGTACTATATGTATATATGCGTGCTGGTGCTATATATATGTACGTATATACATTTATGGAATTGAGCAAGGAAGGTATATATATTTTCGTATACAGTTAAAGCACAAGGGCGACTAGACAATGGGGGTGGTTTGCAGAGGATGTGCCTACTTAGGCTTGCATATAGTTTGGGCAAGCGGCAGTGAATTTTCATGTATTTCTACTCACAGGACACAAACGTCCTTCTTTCTCTCTCTCTCATACGAGCTCGCTCGCCTTCTTTCTTCCATGTTTCTATCTACGCCGACCGGAGCCTTGCGTAGTTTAGCTAAGATGTAGTACGTACGTAGCTAGATACTCACACACATACACATACACATATGGTCGTCTCAGTACCCTGTTTTATCTGTTGTATATACACACATACACACACGCAGCGTATATATGCTACTATATGCCAAAACGTAAATATACACAGCACACTAGCCTGACTGGCCGCACACGCGAAACACATACAAAGATGTGTATATGTGCGAAACGTAACCGTATGCAACATATATACATATAAATACGTTAACCTATAGCCTACATAGTACACACGTACACGTGTATATTATACATATACGTGTGTAATATATAGGCTATATATATATCATCATATGCACACTTATATATACATATGTGCATGGTTCACCATGTGCACGTACAGATACGTGCTGTATATAAAGCCATAACATAAACGTATATGTACACAGTAGGAACGAACTAGGCTGGCTCAACTCATACAAGACAAACCATTCCAAAGGCGTAATCAATATTAAGCATGGCCAGCATATATAGAACCGAAGAGACGTGAAGAGGGTATGGTATTAGCTGGCTAGTCAAATCCTTTAGCCCTGGCCCGGCTGGACAAACCCAGGGCCAGGCAGACCCGGTGGGCGGGCGAATCCAACAAGGGCCAGGGTCTTCCTTCTCCCTGACCAGTGACCACTAACTGACAGCTGAGTCGTCGTGTGTGTCAAGGTCAGTTATCCGTCGCAACTATGGTTAACGTCAGACTTGACATACGTACGTACCAGCTATTTTTCGACTTAAGGGGAGATCGCTTTTAGGCCGAATTTTCGACCACCTCATTTTTCCGTATTTTGTATATACTCCAAATGGGTTCGCGAAACAAGATAAGTGCGTTTTGCGTAATATTGCGTCTATCATTCTGTAGAGCCCTTCAAAGGTGGCCTCGGCATGTGTTAAATATAGGAAAATGAAAAAGTTAGGCTAAAAACTTTGTGTCCAAAAAATTTTTCGCTGTATGAAAGATACAGCACTACAACTTTGCACAAAAGTTTAGGACATATTGTAGACTGCAGCGAGTTACTTTGGGGCAAATCCATTGAACGACGGAATTTCAGTGAATTTTCAAAGTCAGCATTTCGGAAAATTGGCAGTTTTTCGACCATGAAAAACAGGGCTTACAGTATACGTATACTTTTTCTCTTATACTGAACGATTGACAAAAGCTACAGAAGTGGAGTGTATGCAATATGCATATTAAGCATTCGTTTGGTACCAGTCCCGTCTCTATGCTCCTTGTAATGTAATGAATTCAAAAAAATTGGACAGAAAAGAACAGGGTATTTTTAGGGATTTTTTTTTTGGAGCAGGCCGGGCCGGGCGGGCGCCATTTTCACGGGCCGGCCCCCCCTTTTTCTCTTATACTGAACGATTGACAAAAGCTACAGAAGTGGAGTGTATGCAATATGCATATTAAGCATTCGTTTGGTACCAGTCCCGTCTCTATGCTCCTTGTAATGTAATGAATTCAAAAAAATTGGACAGAAAAGAACAGGGTATTTTTAGGGATTTTTTTCGGGGGAGGGGCTTCCCGGCCCCCCCTGGGCCCGGGGGGGAAAGAAATTTCCGGGGGGGGGGGAGATTTTTTGGTAAAAATGAGCCAAAAATTGCTATTTTTTGCGTATTTTGCACGTAGAAGCGCAAAAAGTTCTCAAAAATGCCAGGATTTAAGCCAAAAATAGCTAAGTAAAAATCTCCGGCGAAGCCGGAAAATTTTTGAAAATTTGACCATTTTTGGAAAAAATGTAGACCTCATTAAGGGGGAAGACCAAAATCCCGGGGGGGGGGCGATTTCGGGGGGGAGGAAGGCATTTTCGGGGGGGAGGTCAATTTCGAGGGGCCCCCACCCCCCCCCCTGTAAAAAATACCCTGAAGAATCCAAATTTTTGCTCAAAAACGCTATTTTTCGCAATTTTTTAATTTGCATTATTGATTAACATCCATGTTCGCTCGCGTTCGAACTCGGGCCAGTATAAAATGCAGACGCAGACGCAGACCAGCAGATTGGGGTATAAAACGCAGACTTTGATGCAGACGCAGACTCGGGTATATAAAGCAGACGCAGACCGTACTAAAAGTATAAAATGCAGACTTTTGAGCAGACTTGCAGCCCGGGGGGGGGGATATAAAAAGCAGACTTGGGTATAAAATGCAGACTTTTGAGCAGACTTACTGATCCTGATATAAAATGCACGGTAGGTTATAAAATGTAGACCAGACAGCAATTAAAGCAGGCTCCGGTATAAAATGTATTGCGTACAGGTTTTGCAGATTTTGGTGTATTTCTGTATTACTGTAACCCGGGCCAGCTTGCGCTGGAAGGAAGAACCTTAGATGCACCCAGTTTGGTGCTTAGCTCCCGAGACAAAAACAAAAAAAGAAAATATAAATTACTCCCAATTACAAGCATTTCACACAGGTATTCCAACAGTCGAGGTGAAGACAGAGAGAGCACTCTAGGGGTGTGGGTAAAACCCGGCCCCGGCGCACCTTGGTAAAACACGGCCCCGGCCCCGGCGCATGCATTTGTTTTAGGTGGGTAAAACACGGCCCCGGCCCCGGCCCCGGCGCAGGGTAAAACCCGGCCCCAATGTTCAGAAAACCCGGCGCAATTAAACACGTGCGTATACGTGTGTTTGCATGCAAATACAGAATACATTGCATTTGCTTACTACGATAACAAGTAGGGAAAAATGCCCTAGACGGGCATGCAGAGTGTAGAATAGGGAAAGAGGGAGGGCGGAAAAATGCCAATAGATTTTGCAGTCGGCGCTGAAAATGATAGAAACTAGGGTTCAACGCCGAATAGGGAATGCAGTCGGCGCTGAAAATGATAGAAACTAGGATTCAGTGCCGAATAGGGAATGCAGTCGGCGCTGAAAATGATAGAAACTAGGTTCAGTGCCGAATAGGGAATGCAGTCGGCGCTGAAAATGATAGAAACTAGGGTTCAGCACCGAATAGGGACGGCTGTCGGGTCATGTTGCTGCGTGGAACAGGCACTTTCTCCGTCCATCCTATTCGCGTGAACTGCTCAGCACGAGTCGCTTAAAGGCGAAATTACCATACAATTGTACAGCGTAAACAAATCAGCCCTTGGAAATGGACACTAAAACTTCAAATTATGGATCTTTTGCTCAAACTATAAAATTCATAGCCCCTTTTTAGCTTAGACATAGGGCTTCCAATTACACGGCTACTAATAGAAAGACGTTGATAGAACTACCTTTTATTAGAACTCCTCTTTCTTTTACTTTTACCACGGCTTTAGATATTGTTTATGTATTAATATCTATCTATTATTTATTAACGAAAATAGAGTTATCCTAACACCTCGGTACGGTTGAAAATATTGTTAGTTAAGATATACATCTCAATTGATTCTCAACACGCACAGCTCGTGATAGCACAAAAAGGATAGGACACAGAAAAGAAGACACATCATTTTAGATCAGGAAATTCGCCAACAGGAGCTCGCTCACGTAAATTTATCATCACAGAATTCGTATATAGTCATCTGAACTTATCCACAGCGCTCTAATTTTCGCAGTTCACGCGAATAGGATGGACGGAGAAAGTGCCTGTTCCACGCAGCAACATGACCCGACAGCCGTCCCTATTCGGTGCTGAACCCTAGTTTCTATCATTTTCAGCGCCGACTGCATTCCCTATTCGGCACTGAACCTAGTTTCTATCATTTTCAGCGCCGACTGCATTCCCTATTCGGCACTGAACCCTAGTTTCTATCATTTTCAGCGCCGACTGCATTCCCTATTCGGCGTTGAACCCTAGTTTCTATCATTTTCAGCGCCGACTGCAAAATCTATTGGCATTTTTCCGCCCTCCCTCTTTCCCTATTCTACACTCTGCATGCCCGTCTAGGGCATTTTTCCCTACTTGTTTCCAGCATTTTTCCGCTGTAGCGCAACTGATAGCCTCTCCCAAACTCGCCACACAGCAACTAAGCTAACCCACACGGCCAGGAAAAGCTAAATAAACTCGGCTTCCTGACAGTAAAAAGCTCCAAAACACCGCTGTAGGAATTACATACAATGTAAAAAATGTGTAAAAACGCAATTGTTTCTGCATCAGAAAACGTTTACAGAGGGGTTATCGGAAAACAGGACGATGGGTGGCCGAAATCCCACGGGGGGGGGGGTCGTCGCGGTGCGTGGGGTTCAGAATATTTGTAAAAACGCAATTGATTCTGCATCAGAAAACGTTTATATATATATATATATATTAGGGATCGACCGGAATTCCGGTTCCGGTTCCGGTTCCGGTACTTTTTGGTTCCGGTTCCGGTTCCGGTTTTTGAAAACGTACCGGAACCGGAACCAATTTTAGCCTATTATCAAAAGCAAAATTTTATTAAAATTTTCAAAAATTTTATCAAACTTCTTTAAAACTTTTTGAAAAACTGCGATTCGCTTATAACCAGAATATGATTTATTCAAAAATTTTCGCCTGCGGCGCTATTGCATTGCTTAGAATGTTTCGAATTTGTAATAATAATGTCTAATGTATCGTTGTTGTGAATATTAATATATATATATATATATATATATATTATAAAACAAAAATAATACTTAACTCAGATTAGATAGCACAAGACCGCCGAAACTTTTAAATATAAGTATACCTAATGCTGAATTGAAATTATTGAAGCCTTACCGTCGACCTATGCTATTTCAAAATTATAGAGTGCGCTGTTGTATAATCAAATGTCAGTTTTAGCTTAAATTTAATCTTTTTAATTGTTTAAATCGAGACTGGACTTTAAATATGGACTACCTAAGTTTGTTGCTCTTTGTTTAGTATATAATTAATCCGGTGCGCAGATCAACAGAATTACTAAAAAATTATGGATGGAACAAATAGTAATGGTTTTTAAAAATCCGATCTCCAACCGGGAGGGGGGCGTCGCGGTGCGTGGGGTTCGGAAAATTTGAAGGAGCGCAATTGCTGCGGCATCAGAAAACGCTTACAGAGGGGTTGTCGGAAAACAGGACGACGGGGGGGGGGCGAACTCCCACCGGGGGGGGGGGGGCGAACTCCCACCGGGGGGGCGTCCCGGTGCGTGGGGTTGGGAAAATTTGAAGGAGCGCAATTGTTGCGGCATCAGAAAACGTTTTGAGGGGTTGTCGGAAAACAGGACGACGGGGGGCCGAACTCCCACCGGGGGGGGGCGTCACGGTGCGTTGGGAATTCGTAGGAGCGCAATTGTTTCTGCATGAGATGTTTAGAAAAGGTTTTCCGGAAAACAGGACGACGGGGGGCGAAATCCCCACCGGGGGGGGGGTCGGCGCGGTGCGTGGGGTTCTGCATGGTTGTTAAAACGCAATAAATTCTGCATCAGAAAACGTTTATATCCCAAGGGTTTATCGGAAAACAGGACGACGGGGGGCCGATCTCCCACCGGGGGGGGGGGGGCCGTCGCGCTGCGTGGGGTGCGGAAAATTTGTAAAAACGCAATTGATTCTGCATCATAAAACGTTTATATACCGAGGGTTTATCGGAAAACAGGATGACGGGGGGCTATTCGAATACAAAACCTCAGCCCAGCAGCTCTTATGTGTCGGGCTCCACAGTCCTTAGCCCCTAACCCACAGAACACACTAGACCCCTGGTCAGGGCGCCACAGGCCGCTGGAGCCACTTTAGAGGGGTCCTCCAATGAGAAAAAAGTTCGCCTCACCAAGGGCTTTCATTTGATACCAAAGTCGGAAATTTTTTAAAAATTCGATTTTTGACCAGTCCGGACCCTGGTCAGGGCGTTACAGGCCGCTGGGGCCACTTTGGAGGGGTCCTCCAATGACAAAAAATGTTCGCCTCACCAAGGGCTTTCATTTGATACCAAAGTCGGAAATTTTTTAAAAATTCGATTTTTGACCAGTCCGGACCCTGGTCAGGGCGTTACAGGCCGCTGGGGCCACTTTGGAGGGGTCCTCCAATGACAAAAAATGTTCGCCTCACCAAGGGCTTTCATTTGATACCAAAGTCGGAAAATTTTTTAAAAATCGATTTTCTACCACTTCGGACCCTGGTCACGGCGTTACAGGCCGCTGGGGCCACTTTGGAGGGTTCCTCCAATGACAAAAATGTTCGCCTCACCAAGGGCTTTCATTTGATACCAAAGTCGGAAAATTTTTAAAAAATCGATTTTTGACCAGTCCGGACCCTGGTCAGGGCGCCACAGGCCGCTGGGGCCACTTTGGAGGGTTCCTCCAATGACTAAAAATGTTCGCCTCACCAAGAGCTTTCATTTGATACCAAACATGACCACTTTTGGAAAAATCGATTTTTGGCCATTTTGGACCGGTCCGGACCCTGGTCAGGGTGCCACAGGCCGCTGGGGCCACTTTGGAGGGGTCCTCCAATGACAAAAAATGTTCGCCTCACCAAGAGCTTTCATTTGATACCAAACATGACCACTTTTGGAAAAATCGATTTTTGACCATTTTGACCCCGGACCCGGGTCCCGACCCCTGGCCAGGGCGCCACAGGGGTCCGGCCGAAAATTACTATAGCCTATGGCGTAGTCCCCCCGCACCCCAGCCCAAATCCCAAATAAGAGAGACCTGCTCACTGTAGATATTTCTGTAGAAGAGGTTAAAGTTGGAGATGCGCCACGGTAGGGCCCACCACCATCAGGGTGCCCCCCAGCCACATGGATAGGTCCTAGAGCGAAACTAATGGGCCATTTAGATTCACCATATAGGGGTTCCTATTCGAATACAAAACCTCAGCCCAGCAGCTCTTATGTGTAGGGCTCCACAGTCCTTAGGCCCTAACCCACAGAACACACTAGACCCCTGGTCAGGGCGCCACAGGCCGCTGGGTTCACTTTGGAGGGGTCCTCCAATGACAAAAAATGTTCGCCTCACCAAGGGCTCTCATTTGATACCAAACTTGACCACTTTTGGAAATTTCGAATTTTGGCCATTTTGACCCCGGACCCGGGTCCCGACCCCTGGCCAGGGCGCCACAGGGGTCCGACCGAAAACTACTATAGCCTATGGCGTAGTCCTCCCGCACCCCAGCCCAAATCCCAAATAAGAGAGACCTGCTCACTGTAGATATTTCTGTAGAAGAGGTTAAAGTTGGAGTTGCGCCACGGTAGGGCCCACCACCATCAGGGTGCCCCCCAGCCACATGGATAGGTCCTAGAGCGAAACTAATGGGCCATTTAGATTCACCATATAGGGGTTCCTATTCGAATACAAAACCTCAGCCCAGCAGCTCTTATGTGTAGGGCTCCACAGTCCGTAGGCCCAGACCCCCCTTTTACACGTTAACTACTGACCCCTGGCCAGGGAGCCACAGAAGCCAGATCGAAAATTCATATAGCCTATGTTCTGGCGACCCTTGGGGTAATGCTGAATCCCAAACCTCAGACCCCTCGGCCAAGGCGTGCTCAATTGAATCGCGTTAAAAATTTTGACTTTTTTGAAAAAAAACTATGTCCGAAAAAATCGAAATCCTGCTATGTACAGAGACCTATGGGGGGGTCCAACCTGCACCAAAAATTTTTCCCCAGAAATCGGGCACGAGTTGTTCAAAACAAACCCTAAATAGTATAGAAAATTTTTGAGCTCCGACCTCTAGGGTGGGGGGGAGAAAAAAAAAGTGGAGAGAAAGTCTGTAGTTCAAAATTTCAATTTTTTATAACTCAAAAACGGCTCGACCGATTTCGCTCAAATTTGCAGAGCATGGACCCCTCGTGAAGGACTTTCTACTGGTACAATATGAAGGCTCTACCTCAACTCCTCCGCCGGCACCAGGGGAAACTATGATCCAACACTACGCAATGTGCATGTTTTTCCCTATTCTAGGTAGTGCGCTAACGCGCACTACCTGATGCAAACAGTATATACAATCCCTTGCAACAATGGAAAAGTATATTATCACATTGTTTTGTTTTCATTATGATTTTTCAGTTAAGTCACGCAATTACATATTTTTCTTATACATTTCTTTTAGTGAAACATTTGCATATAATGAAATAAATGCATAGCAAAAGTTTTGAATTTATTTTTACCATACATCACGAAGTTTTAATACAATTTGAAATAATATTTAGAAACAATGCGTAATTAAAAAGCATTCAAGAAATTTTGCTGACATAATTACACCAAATAAAGAAAATGACGATAAATTAAAATTTTAAAATTCAAATATTATTAACTTGTAATGTTTACTATGGGGGGATAAGACATATATACCAAAATTTTCCAGTTCTCCTTGATGTCCCCCTTGAAAAACGTAAAACTTGAAGTTTTTAAACTTTAGGAATGTCTTAGGAATTAATAATATTGGATAATTTTAAGCTTTTTAATCGGTTCTTACCAAATATAATTCATATATATTTCAAAATTGTTTATTTTCATAAGTACCAACCATGAATCAATACAAAATGGCTAGAAAAGGTTGCGTAACACACTGTAAAGTATAAAACTCAACTCATAAACTATATACGCCTTAAATCTTTACACATAAGCGTAATTACACATACACCTTTGTTATACTGCATAAGAATTTACACTGTAAGTGCGCCGGGTTTTACCCACTTATTAAACTCTGTGTGCGCCGGACTGGGGCCGGGGCCGGGTTTTACCCATGTGCGCCGGGGCCGGGGCCGGAGCCGGGTTTTACCCAGACCCCACTCTAGGCCGTCAGTTGAGCCAGGCACATGCCGAGGGACCGCTCACAAAATCACCCCGGAAGGATTCAACCGGTTCCAAGTAGCAGGGCACCCCACAAGCAACCACAAACTAAGACCCGGTACCGCTCCCCGGCACAGCACTCTACCTGGCACCCACAACAGGCCCCGGCCCGGTACAGCAGTCCACTGGGTGTTCTCGGCTCACGCCGGTACACCATGTAGTCCGACTACAGATGCCACCTTCAGAGTACTCACTCCAGGCAGTCCTATTTTGGTGTAAAATCTGCAGTATGGTCGGTAATAAGCAGACGCCGGTATATATAAATAAAATTTAATTTATAAATGTTTACTTTTCTGACAATGTACATATAGCAAATTTAAAAAACAATCAAAAATCGAATTTTTGCTGCCATTTCCGCAAATGAAGTTCGATCGAAATAATTTTGGTATGTATCAGAGATGAAACCGGGTCACCGGGTCAGGAGCTCTGACCCGGTATTTTTGATTGGAGGAATTTTTAGCGGTTATAATAGGATATTTTTGAAAGTTTTACCAATTTTTGCCAACTGAAAACTGCACCAATTACTCAAAAACTAGCAATAGAAATATTCTTAACTTAATCGTGTAGTTTTCTTAAATGCTTGTCGTTGTAGTAGTGTCCTTATAATATTTGTAATGTCCTGTCGAGCTTAGATCTAGGTTTGAAACTAAAATCATTGCGTTGAATCTTAACTACGTAGAAAATGAAAACAATAAAATGGGCCCTGAGAGGCTGAAATCTTTATTTTAAAATGTAAAATTCTCCATGCTGTATCTACTGTAAGCGCTTTATCGCGGCTGCTATTTTTTGGAGGGAGAGGGTCAGGCTGAGGGTTTCAGATCTCGATAAGAAGAAAAATCTCAGTAAAACCAGGTACCAGGTTTACAGATTCTGAGTTTTACTTTACATTTTGCAATTGATATGGCTTACTACATATCTTCAGGAACCAATTGTGATTGATTTTATTTCATATATAGTCAGGGGGGGGAAGCATCACCGGCAAAGTGGGGGAAAAACAATGGCTCACCCTGCTCGACTGACAAGCTACAAAATCTACGTGATACGTGATGATCGTATATATAAGATACAAAATCTAGTGCAAATGAAAGTTCAAGTCTTGTACTTTAAGATCATAATACAAATAACCGTTCCTGTCGATTGAGCCTTCGTGTGGCATGGGTCCGAAGTTGACACCCAAAAATTGTCCAAAAATAAGGATTTTTCAAATTTTCTAAGATTATGCCAACTTACTGGTAATAGCTACAGGAGTCATCTTGTGCATGAAGGGGTTTGTGGATGTGATCTATAACGTGGGCTGGTCGGATTTTCGCTAGGTCACACGGTTGAGAAATAGAAATACTCATTTGAACTGTTATACTCCCCAATTGACCTTCCGCTGCCGAAAAGCGGCATATGACCTGCCCTTGTGGAGGAATGCTGGCAAATATTCCCAGGGCGGGAAAATCATGCGAATAACAAGAAAATTAGGGTCCATAAACAGTATTTTGTGATATGAACTGTGGACATTCCAGAGAGTTTCACAAATGTGGATATGCAACAGCCTACACCCGAAATGGATGACCCCTGAAGACTTTTGTGCGATTTTGCCACCCATCATAAGTAAAACACTCAATTTCTTGCGGGTTAATATTGCAAAATGGTGTATTCTATCATTGCAAGTTAACACAAAAGGCGATTAAATTATAAATTACCGGAAAAAATAAGATTTTGTAGACCGAAAATCTTAATTTCCTAGCAATTACTAAGTTTGGCTTATATGATGGATAATACTAAGCCTGACTGCCGGCAACGAGTTTTTAGAAGTAGATATTGCGTTTTATGCCTTTAAATGCCATTTATCTGCTGTTATGGTGGTAAAGGAACGAAATTTGCTACCATCTTTTTTCCCCCACTTTGTGGGGGGAAAAGATGGCCTATATTGAGGCTAGCCTACTAGAAGTACAACTGAATGCTGATTTTACTGGTGGTATAGAAAGTACAGGCCAAGCCCTACATGCTGGTATATAAAGCATCTGGCTAGCTACATTCTGTATCGAGTAATAACCTTATTTCGAAAATCGCTGTTCCCCCCTCTGACTATATTCTCTGAATCCTAGCCATACGAAAAAATATTTCCAAAGAATTTCAGCTGAGTGAAACTTCAATCATACAACTAAATGAAATATTTTTATTTTACCAAAATATACAATGACATAACAGAAAAGTGCTAATGTTAAACCCTATGATTAGAATTAGATGTTATGACATTGGCAAAGTATTTTGTTCCAATTTGTTTGATTCAAAAAGCTATGTAGTTTACTTCACATTATTGAGTGCAATGCTACTACTTTCCAATGCTACTACTTTAAGGAAATATTAAAGCTTGGGCATATATTTTGTATCAGCAGCAATGATGCGTACATTATGAGTACATATACATTCTAAAATATTCTAAATTCAAAGAATGCAGGGCTGTTGCGCGGCCTTCCTCAGAAAAAAGGAATAAAAAAGGAATTTTGAAACAGAAAAAAAGGAAAAAAAAGGAATTTTCCCGATGAAAACTGGCAAAAATAACAAATTTAAAGGCTATTTTCTTGCTACTACGCTAACGCATTAATATTATTTCTGCTTTAAAACTTTATTCTGATCGGATAGATTCGACGAAGCCGAGCGATTTTATTATATTGACATCTGAAAATGGCTCCTGAAATCTGTACTGCCGCCTGTAAACTTTTATGCATATAAGCACACAGACTTATAGTACGCAGGGACTAGGCAGTGGTGGACTTTTTTTAGATTTTTATGATAAGCTGGAAAGTTTTCAGATTTTTATGACAAGTTGGAATTTGGAAAAATTAAGTGCTGGAAAATGTTCGAAAATTCCAAAATTTTTTTAGAAATAAATGGTCCAGATTCAAGTAACGGAATGCCTGGCACTTCAAGAGCAACACTGAAGCTATGTTCTTCTACTATAAGTAGTGTCAAGAGATGCGCCGGGGCCGCCACTACCGGAGCCGGGCCGGGATCTGGAAATTGAGGGTCTAAATTAAAAATTTTCCAAAAATTCCTTAAACCCTGGGTGGGAAGGTAGTCGATAAAATTATTGAGAAAAGTGAGAAAAGAGAAAGAGAACTAAAACTGAAATAGCAGAAACATATTTTGTTCAAAAAATTTTAGCTCCAGAAGTTTTCGCTATTCCAGAAAGAAAAGCAATTATCTTGGATGACAAAATTAAATAGAACCGGTCCAGGTTAACACGAACCTCTTATCAAATTCCGCATTGTTAATACATTTCACTTTTTTAAACTGTATAAATAAGCTCGCATTTATAAAGAAAAACATGCTGTCTTAGTAAACTATTTCAGATAATATTTGAAAATCTCAACGATAAAACGAGAAGTTTAGATAATGTTCGAAATTTTCTGCAAAGTACTGGAAATGACCTAAACCGTCAAAATTTATATAGCATTGCGTAACAAAAAATACATGTGCTGAAAAGAATAAAATCGTTAACATTTGCTATTTCGTGCACTCTAGAAACTGCAAAAACTCAGCCGTTACTTACTATAGCTTAAAACTGCACTTTTCCAGCCAAATAGATCAAAATACAAAACCTAAAGCCAAGTCAAGTTATTATTAAATATATATATACGTCCAAAATATTAAAAAACTTTGACATTAAAATTCATACGATCACATCCCGGCGAAGCCGGAAATTTTTGAAAAAATATGGGCAAAAAAGTAAATTTTGCTTAAAAAGTTTGTAAATTCCTAGACTTTTTGAAGTCAGCCAGAAAAAAAAAGGAAATAAAAGGAATTTTGGGCGAAAAAAAGGAAATAAAAGGAAGGCCTCGAAAAAAAAGGAAATAAAAGGAAAAAAAGGAACCGCAACAGGCCTGAAAGAATGCCATATATACAAGTAACAAAAATGCTCCGCACAAAAGGGGATAATATGTGTGTTGGGCCGGGCCTATGTCTGTCGTTTAAATTCCGGTTGAGAACGCAAGTATATAAATCCAACACAGCAAGTTTGAGTGGGTGGTTCTATGGCGAAAGTTGTTCAGTTCGATGCGGGCCTTCATTTGACTCGAAATTTGACCACTTTTGAAAATTTTAATTTTTGACCCAAAATCGCCTAAGTCCCCACCCCACCCCACCACAGCCCTCTACAGCCACTTTAGGTACGCACTTCTATGACAAAAGTTGCTCAGTTCGATGCGGGCTTTCATTTGGTACCAAATTTGACCACTTTTGAAAAATTTTATTTTTGACCCAAAGTCACCTAAGTCCCCACCCCACCCCACCACAGCCCTATACAGCCACTTTAGGTACGCACTTCTATGACAAAAGTTGCTCAGTTCGATGCGGGCTTTCATTTGGTACCAAATTTGACCGCTTTTGAAAAATTTTATTTTTGACCCAAAATCACGTAAGTCCCCACCCCACCCCACCACAGCCCTCTACAGTCACTTTAGGTACGCACTTCTATGACAAAAGTTGCTCAGTTCGATGCGGGCTTTCATTTGGTACCAAATTTGACCACTTTTGAAAATTTTAATTTTTGACCCAAAATCGCCTAAGTCCCCACCCCACCCCACCACAGCCCTCTACAGCCACTTTAGGTACGCACTTCTATGACAAAAGTTGCTCAATTCGATGCGGGCTTCCATTTGCTACCAAATTTTACCACTTTTGAAAAATTTAATTTTTGACCCAAAATCGCCAAAGTCCCCACCCCACCCCACCACAGCCCTCTACAGCCACTTTAGGTCCGCACTTCTATGACAAAAGTTGCTCAGTTCGATGCGGGCTTTCATTTGGTACCAAATTTGACCACTTTTGAAAAATTTTATTTTTGACCCAAAGTCACCTAAGTCCCCACCCCCACCCAACCACAGCACCCTACAGCCACGTTGAGCATGCAAGTCTATGACAAAAGTTGTTCAGCTCACTTAGGGCTTTCATTTGGTACCAAATTTGACCACTTTTGAAAATTTTAATTTTTGACCACTTGACCCCCTACCCGATTTACCCTTCAAACGGCAAAAGTGGAGCCAGTCCAGCAAAATGGGTGGGTCGGACGGCAAAACGGTCACCGGAAATGAGCTGGGCGCACCAGAAAACCCCTATAGACAATGTTTTGAGAGGCTATGTACTAGGGATGGGCGCGGAAAAAAAAGGACTGGAAAAAAAAGGTTTTTTTCCGTTTTTTTCCATTTTTTTCCGATGGGGTGGAAAAAAATGGAAAAATATTCCTAACGTTATTTTGACGATTTTTACAATGAAATATCATGTTTTCTGATCTTTTCCAGCAATTTCACACTATTTACAACCTTTTCCGTGGGTCATAGTAGGTGGGGGTATGTTAAATCTGACGAAACTGTATTTAGGTTTTTTCGACGCATCGGAAAAAAATGGAAAAATATTCGGGGCATGTTCTGAAAGTTAATTTATGACCTCAGAACATTAAGAAACTATCAAAAACAGTGTTTAATGAGGTAAGAATACGATATTCATGAATTTGAGCTAATTTTGGGATTTGACATTTTTTCCCTTGGAATGTGAAAATGATTGCATAACTCAGGTAGAGTTAATAATTCCATACCTAACAGTTTAATGTTCAACCAAAACTGTTAAAATATCTGGAATTGCTTACTTTACGAAGCGCGTTACCTACGAAAACCAGAAACTAGGTCTAGTATGACCGTCAAGGTATACAGAAGTCACCTGCCCTTTGCTTTACAGCGTCACCCGCTGAAAATATTTGATTCCTATAATCAATACTGGAACCTTTCTAAGCGCTTGTGTTATTGCATTACCCCTGTGGGGCTACTAAATATCGTGAAAACTGCTTCTGTGCATGCAAAAACATGAAATAACTTAACTTTTAACACATTGTGTAATTTTGGAGTGACCGGAAAAAAAAGGAAAAAAATGGAAAAAAATGGAAAAAAACCGGAAAAAAAAAGGTTTTTTTTCCGGCAATCTTTTTTTTCCGGAAAAAAACCAACCCTACTATGTACAGTCCTATATGATGTTCCCGGAAGTCGGTACCGACCGGACCCTGCAGACGGCAAAGTGGAACCAGCCCAGCAAAATGGGTGGGTCGGACGGCAAAACGGACACCGGAAATGAGCTGGGCGCACCAGAAAACCCCTATGGACAAAGTTTTGAGAGGCTATGCACAGTCCTATATGGTGTTCTTGGAAGTCGGTACCGACTTGACCCTCCCGACAGCAAAGTGGAACCAGCCCAGCAATATGGGTGGGTCCGACGGCAAAACTGCTTACGGGAATCAATTCGCCGTGCCAGAAAACCTTTGTATGAAAGAATTGAGCTTTCTAAGTTGAATACACAGCGAGAAATTTCGATTTTTCATTTTTCGAATTTTCACCATTTTTGACCGGCCACTGTGGTCGCATGGGAAGTGATAGAGAAACGAGACTTAGCTATTTAGTTAGTTCAATATATGTAGTTTCTGAATATAAAAAGAAATCGGCTCCAGCTCTTAACGTTCGAGCTGCGCAGCGACCACAAAAATGGTCACTTTTCGCTCTGAGCCGACTTTGCGGCGCCGCTGCGGCGCTGTGGCGCACCTGCGGCGCAAAAAAGTAGCGATTCTTAAATGGCGCATGGGGTACTACCAGACCCTATACCCCTTTAGGTCCGGCCTCCGCTGCAGATTACGTGAAAGAGGCGGAAAGTCAGGACAATACGACCATTAAATAGGAGAAACCGGAAAAAAAACATCGCCGCCATAACCGGTCCGGGGCGCAACTTTTTAACGGAAAGTGATACGGGGCTGAAACTTCGCACACATACTAAACTCGATGTGCTCTACAATTTGCGCATGAAATCTGCGCAGGATCTGCGCAGGATTTTGCGCAGCCTCTGCGCAGCTTATTTTACGGTGTCTCCAGGGACTTTTGACACATATTATAGGGGTCGCTGCCGCGACCCCTATGATAGTCGTTTTTATTTCGCGTAGGTTTCGACCAAAAGCTGGGGATTGCACTTGTTTGAGGGGCAACTGAGCAGCTATTACGTACTTTTCATGCATGTACGTATGTACCTATATACGTACTTGTATTTATGTATAAGATATGCAAGCTTTAATTTATATGAATTACTGAAGTAGCCTGTCTAGTCTCGCTTTTGTGAGTAGTAGGGACCAGGGGCGAACAGGTGCAATCCCTGAGGTGGGTCCACAGTACCGAGGCAAACGTGAGCATACTATACTTGCTTAATTGGAGGCCGCTGTGGGATCCTCCGCTGCTCTGACGAGTGAATCGGTCATTGCCGTCCATTGTTGTCTACTACAACTGAGCATACTATAAACATATATTCATTGAAGGTTTGCGTACTGTGGGGCGGTTGTTCATTTTATTCCATTCCATTCCAAAGCAAAGCTTTTGCCCAACTTGATATTTTAGTCGTCAAAAATGTCCGAAATGGTAAAAAACACTCTCACCGCACCCCAATAAAGTATTTTTATTTTTTGCAAGCTTAAACCTGAATTTTCAAAAATACCGTCACCCGGTCACCGGGTCAGGGGTCGACCGGGTCACCGGGTCAGTAAATAGTGACCCGGTTTCATCTCTGGTATGTATCAACTGGTAATGACCCCCTCTATATATATGTGGTGCAAATTTCAAACCGATAGCCCTTGCGTAGCTAGAGTAAAAAATTTTGTAATCTTTTACTAACGAATTCACAAACAATCAGCTAGGAAAATTTTCTTTTCATGCATAAATAGAGCATAGTCCCCAGTGTTTATTACGTATGTATAAAAATTTGGACCCCTGAGTTTTTTGAAGAGGCAACTTCGAATTTCGGCTCTGGGTGCCTGGTCCAAAGTGGCTCCCCCCCCCCCCCCCTCTTTTCCTATTTTTCCTTAAAAAAAAAATACTCCCCAATTTACACATCCCCACCAACATTTTTCACCATCTTCTTTCTCTCATTTTTTTTACACATACATAACAATATTCTTCCACCTAAACTCCATCACTTAATTAATATTATTCCCTTATCTAGTCTTTTATTTCCACCAAATTAGCACTAACATATTCCCCTTTTCTCCACTCATCCCTTCCCCACTATCATTATTTTCTTTTTTTCTATTAAATTTCCCTTTCACCTTAACTACATCCTTTTCCTACATTACCCCGGCTCCATTACTTTGTTTTTTGGCTATCCTAGCCAATTCTCTTAACACTGTTTATTGATTCCAGGAAGCAATAAATTCAGTGTTATATTGCTTTAGTAAGCCCAGCGCAAACAATTTGGCGTAGTAATTTTGCATGCTCAAGTGACTTGGTCTAGGATCACGTGAATTTGGTCAGGGTCACGTGATTGGTCAAAAATTATTTCAAGGCCCAGGAAGCCTAAAAACTTGCCTATAATAGGTTTTTCGGGGCGTAGAATTCAAATTTGGCATTAATTTTCATGTAGCTTCAGCCCACTTATGTGTTCCTGACCCCCCCGCCCTTGGGTCAGGTGGGTCGGGGTCATGACTAACAGCCGGTCACCGCGTCAGACGGGTCTGAGGTAGCTAAAAACATGTGCCATATAGGCTTTCGGCGTCGCACAGCTCGAATTTTCCGTTAGTTTTGCTGTAGCAGCCACACAGCACCTTTTTTCAAAAAGTTGTGGGTGATAGTTCTGGGTTTATTTTAGGCAAAAATAAGTGGGGGAGTAGGGGGACGCCCCCCACTAGTGGGAGGGGGGAGGTCGAAAAGTGGGGGGGGGATCAAATGGGCCAGAAATGCTAAAAATGCTGTATAAATAGCCTGTTTTCAACATACACTGCTATAACTATGCCTAAAAGTGCTCAAAAATCAAGTTTTAGCACCAAAAAAGGCGATTTTGTACCAAACATTTCCGGCGAAGCCGGAAAAAATTTGACCAAAAATCCTAAAAATTTGGCAATTTCTGGGCACTTTAGGGTGAGTGGGGGGAAGCCCAAAAAAGTAGGGGTGGGCCGAGTGGGAGGGGGGTGGGCCGAGTGGGAGGGAGGTGCTCGAGTGGGGGGGGGCCCAGTAAAATAAACCCAGTAGTTTTGCGAAAAACTTCGCAAAAAATCTCCCGCCGTGGGCCAGCCCAGAGGTCATGGCAACGTATCCAATACATGGCTAGATAGTGCAGAGTGTAGACATGCTACATGCATAATATACATTAGCTAATCGAAGTTCGTAATAGCAAAATTTTCAATTTTGGTTCGGAGTTGTCCGAGAGTCGGTTTTGGGGTGGGTCCAAGGCCGCACCCAGGGGGGGGGGTTTCAAAGGGGTCTAGACCCCCCCTTTTGGGATGACTAAATGGCAAATTTATACTATTGTTATGGCAAAAACAGTTATATATATTTTTAAAAACTCTTTGGGCCTTCGGCGCGATAAATCACTTTTTGCTTGAAATAAATGCCCAATGTACTGTTTTTTGGCAAAAATTCTTCAGCTTATGGGGGGCTCCGCCCCCCCAGACCCCCCATTGCGTTTTACCTTGGACACCCCCCTTTTCAAAATCCTGGGTGCGGGGCTGGGTGGGTCGACTGTTTTGGGTACCCTGGTCGAACGAGTTGGGCCTCGGCGGATACCAGGCCTGCAGTCTGCTCAAAAATCTGCATTTCACACCCGGGTGTGCTTTGTAAACTGGGTATTATAGGGGGCGCGAGAGCGACCCCCTTATATTGGTGTAAAAGGCGCTGCGCGGCCCTTTGAGAATCGTTCGAGCACCGTGCCAGCTCAATACTGAACGAAACTCGGCAAGTCTGGTATCGTTGGAATCTACACGACGAGTACAATAAGTTGCAAAAAAGTTTTGGTCAAAAGTTTCAACTTTGAAAATTTTCACTTCCGGACAAATTAGGTCCGTTTGTTTTTTTTCTGTGTTAGTCACGCTTGGAAAAGGGCTATTTTGTGCAGAGGTGTTTGAAAGATGTGGTCATTTTCAGCCGGAAAGGTTTATATTTTCTGAATGCCGATATGGTCCCATGTGCCCCGCGCTATATTTTTTCGCTGCCCGGCCCGGCATGCCCTTGTGCGGCCGACCAAAAGTGGCCTAACGGCGTTTTTGGCCAAAAACGGTCATTTTGTGTCACACCCATAGGGCTCAGGGAACAAGCTAGAGACATGAACAAGTTGCATGAACAAGTACGGAGGGGATACTAGTGCATAACGTTGGCCGATTTTTGATTTAGGTCCTGGATCGTTCAGGCGGCCGGCCCAAAGGAAGTCGGTCCAAATGACCATTTTCGGAAAAGTCCCAACTCCACAGAAGATACGTAGTCAAAAATAGGCACAAATATGCAGTTTTGGGCCATTTAGTAGGACGCAGATAAGGGTTATTGGGGTCGCTGAACACGATGAGCATAGTCGCAGCTCTGTGCGGTGCTGCTATCGTGCTGTACTATTATGCAGCAACCATAGCACGCTGTCTGTAGACTTACTGTAAACGACTAAACATGAAACTTGGTGAAAATTATGTCTGTAGTAAGGGGGAACTGTAGACATGTTAATTGGTGCACTCTCTAGCTTCCACCGTGCTGTATTTGCGGCCCCAAACACAGCACCGTCTATAACAAGTTATTCATTCGTCACTGGTATTTGAAATTCGGCATGCAGATAGTTTAGGACATAACAAACTTTTATAGATACGCTTTGTATATATATTTATTACGATGTTACTATATATGTGGTTGCGCTGCAGTGGAGTGCTGCAGAAGCACAGCACGGCCTATAACTAACTACAGAAAACTTACAATCGTCTAAAATTCTGTAGGCAGGTGCAGAATTGGAAATCATGCCGTACTCCATTTTTGGCAGTGAAGTTTGCGCCTAATTGCGCTGCAGTAGAGTGCTGCTAAAGTACAGCACGGCCTATAACTGGCTACAGGTAATGTTGCAAATTGCAATCGTCCGAAATTTTGCACACAAGTGCGGCAGAGCATTGCAAATCGTACCGTATGAGTTTCCTTCACCGACAGTAAAGTTTGCATCTGGTTGGGCTGCAGTAGAGTGCTGCTGAAGCACAGCACAGCCTATAACTAGCTACAGGCAAGTTGCAATAGTCCGAAATTTTGCATACAAGAGCGGCAGAGCATTGCAAATCGTGCCGTATGAGTTTCCCTCACTGGCAGTAAAGTTTGCATCTGGTTGTGCTGCAGTAGAGTGCTGCTGAAATACAGCACGGCCTATAACTAGCTACAGAAGAGTTGCAATCGTCCGAAATTTTGCACACAAATGCGGCAGAGCATTGCAAATAGTGCCGTTTGAGTTTCCTTCACCGACAGTAACGTTTGCATTTGGTTGCGCTGCAGTAGAGTGCTATATGCTAGTAACTAAAACTATTGCAGCCATGGGTACTGGATGTTGGATTTCTGTCAAAGTAGAGAAAAAGGAAGAAATTGGAACTTTTCAAGCTTCTTTGTTCTGTACTTTCGGTTGACGATTAATGATTGGCGGAATTTTTAAAGTTTCTTTACAGCTTTAACGTTTTTGCTTTTTACTGAGAACCTTAAAAATGAAATAGGACAAGAATAAAAATGCTCCGGTGGAGCATGAAAAATGTAATATGGGTGACATTCGGTTGTAAATGGACAGAGGACTAGGTTTTTAAACGTTAATATGGGAGGGGCAGGTTGTAAATGCCAGGAGGACTAGGTTCAAAGCGCACTAATATGGACCAGCTTCGCTGAACAACCCATATTCGCGGTCACTCATGCTCCACTCCACATGACATACGAGTAAGATCTACATTCTTCAGCTTTCAAAGCAAGCGGGACGATTTTGAAATATTAAAGCTTATTCCAAATAAACAATGCAGTTCTGGTAGAAAGGTGTTCAAGGTGTTTTTTCTGCAGTGTCAGCGCAGAATCTTGTATTAAGTTGATGCGAAAAGCAGTTGACATTATGTACGTGTATTATTAAGTTGTATAATAAGGAGCACGACACACATATATACTTGCAGGCCATGCTGACAAATCGTACAATTTTCTGAAGAACTGCCAATATCAACAGCAAGCAGCAGCCGATAGAAACTCTGGACAGTTTTCGCGAATATGGGTTGTTCAGCGAAGCTGGTCCATATTAGTGCGCTTTTAACCTAGTCCTCCTGGCATTTATATACAACCTGCCCCTCCCATATTAACGTTTTAAAACCTAGTCCTCTGTCAATTTACAACCGAATGTCACCCATATTGCATTTTTCATGCTCCACCGGAGCATTTTTATTCTTGTGTATGTATACCCGTCCTTTATGTATTGGATACTTTGCCACGACCTCTGGGCTGGCCCACGGCGGGAGATTATTCTGCGAACTTTTCCGCAAAAACATCACCCACAACTTTTTGTAAAAAGGTGCGGGGTGGGGATCTTTTCAGGATAACCCCACAGGCCCAGATTCTGTAAAACTTGACCGAATGAGCTGAAATTTGGTATGGGTATGTTTTCAACCTCGCTGAGTTCAAATATCGCAGTTTTTCGATTTCGCGAAATTCGATTTTTTCGATTCGTAAAGGGGGACCAAGGGGAACCGAAATGTTTTGTGTCTTCGATTTTGCTGAGAAGTTGTATACAGGGGTTTTCGGGGTCGCAGAACACGAATCTGAAGTCCGTCTTTCGATTCAGCTTTTCGTTAGCTCAATATAAGCTTACATAAACTTTAGTTTATACTAAGCTAACGAAAAGCTGAATCGAAAAATGGATTTTAGATTCGTGTTCTGCGATCCCGAAAACCCCCGAATAAAACTTTTCAGCAAAATCGAAGACAAAAAATTTTTCGGTTCCCCTTGGTCCCCCCTACGAATCGAAAAAAATCGAATTTCGCGAAATCGAAAAATTTTGCGATATTTGAACTCAGCGTGGTCGAAAACATACCCATACCAAATTTCAGCTCAATTAGTCAAGTTTTGCAGAATCTGGGCCTGGGGAGGTTATCCTGAAAAGATCCCGGGGTTGCTGCTACAGCAAAGCTTATGCACTGCATTTTTATTTTTTGTGTTTTTATTGTGTTTTCGCACACTTTCTAAAAAAACACAGAAAATTTTACAAAAACACACGAAAAAGCACACCCAAATTTTCACCGGAAGAAGCCAATTTTTAGTCATGTTTGGCATAATTTTAAGCTTTTTCCGAAAAATTCTGCGCTTTCGGCGCAAAGACATTGTCTATCCTCTATATTTTACTTCTGTTTTTTCGTCTCAACGTAGTTGAGCATAGCATAGCAAAGCCTTCATTATCCTAAGCAACACTGCCATCAGGGTATTTTTTACCGGGGGGGGGGGCGGTCCCCCCCCCGAAATTGACCTTTCCCCCCCGAAAATGCCTTCCCCCCCCCGAAATCGCCCCCCCCCGGGATTTTGGTCTGCCCCCTTAATGAGGTCTACATTTTTTCCAAAAATGGTCACATTTTCAAAAATTTTCCGGCTTCGCCGGAGATTTTTTCGTAAAAATGACTCTTTTTACCTTACATCCTGGCATTTTTGAGAACTTTTTGTGTTTCACCATGCAAAATATGCCAAAAATACCATTTTTTGGCTCATTTTTGCAAAAAATCTTCCCCTCCCCCCGAAAATTTGTTCGCGCCCCCGGGCCCGGGCCCCCCCGGGAAGCCCCCCCCCCCCGAAAAAAAATCCCTAAAAATACCCTGGCCATTAGGGACTGTATATATAATCAATGAAATTACGTTTCAAAAGTCTGTATATAAATGGCAATAATAAAATTTACTGGCGAAAAGTTCACGCTCTTAAGGTTTTGTGACCAAAATTTTAGCAGTTTTTGAAAAAGTCTCAATGTCTGGGAGGCTTCGTCCCCCCCCCGACACCCAACATAGCGCAAAAAGATGTCATCAGCCCGGACAATAATGTTCAGTGCATTAAAATATTGTTTGTAAAGACTAAACAAGCAACATATGCTTTCTTTTTCTTCTGCAAGTAGCGAAAACTGCTAGATATATATAGTTATAAATGCTGTAAAAACAGTTAAAACGTGTTAATATTGCGAAAAGTGAATTTCAGGAATAACACAGAATTTTTTAAAAAAGCACACATTTCCTTAAAAACACACTAAAAAGCACAGGTGAAATTTTGAAAAAATACCCTGAATTAATGCCAAATTGAAGCTCTGCGAAAGCCTATATGGCACATGTGTTTAGGTACCTCAGACCCGTCTGACTAAGTAACCGGCTGTTAGTCATGGCCCCGACCCTCCGGACCCAAGGGGAGGTCATGATCATATCATATAAGTGGGCTAAAGCTATATACATGAAAACAAGGGAGACGACTAAAACCAGGATCGGGATCAGGATCAGGGGATCCATTACAGGATCAGGACCAGGATCGGGTGACTAAAGGCAGGATTTCAGCATCGGCTTGAAACTTCAGGATCGGTTTCAGGATCGGCTTGTAACTTATCCTGAAATGGATCCTATTTTTAGACATCCGATCCTCAACTCAGGATCCACCCCTAAGTCAAATCTTGAAGTTATAAGCCGATCCTGAAATGGATCCTGCTTTAGTCACCCGATCCTGATCCTAATCCTGAAATGGACCCTGATCCTGGTTTGAATTAAAACCAATGCCAAATTTGAATTATACGCCCCAAAAACCTCTATACAGGTATATAAGTTTTTAGGCTTTCTGGGCCTTGAAATAAGGTTTTTGACCAGTCACGTGACCCTGGCCAAGGTCACGTGATCCGCGGCCAAGTCACTTGAGCATGCAAAATTACTACGCCAAATTGTTTGCGCTTTGCTTACTAGAGCAATATATGTCGTCATCGCTGTTGTTCTACCTACCTTCCCTCGCCACGCCAGCCCCCCCCCCTTTGGGGAGAAGGGGGACCGCGCAAAATAATTTCTGGTACACCTGTGAAGGCAGACCTTGCCCATGTATGGCCTGTAGGGTGTAGTAGCTGGCTTATTTTTACTGAGGGGGGGGTGGGGCCCCCCATTCGAGGTCCTACCATTTTGACGGGTAAAAATCTCGATTTTTATTAATCTGAGAACCTGTGGAGCTAGGGAAGATTTTAATACCTGAATCGATAGAGGGCAGTGGACATACACGCAAAACCGCTTCCAGATTGGCCAACATTTGCGAAAGTTAGAGGCCTAAGTGGAAAATCGTTTTTTCCGAATCTGACTATACATATATAATAATCGCCAAAATATTTTCCTATTCCCTATAATAATCGCCAAACAATAAGTAGACATCGACAAAAATCGGCTAAAAAAATTTTGAAAATTTGGCCTTGTGCGCGATTTTTTTCAGGTGCACGCGAATAGACGGCGCCGACCTACGTCTCCAAATATCAATTAATATTATTTTGCGCATCAACGCGCGTCGAAGGGTTTCGATGTGGGTAAAATGGCGTGCTACAAACAGGGGCGCACCCAGGATTTTGAATGAAAAGGGAGGGGTCGAGCTTGAAAAAATTTTACCCCTCAAGCTGATGAAAATTTTTTAAAGCTATGAAGAAATCCGTAGAGTTATATATAAGGATTTGAATAAAAAGTCGAGAAATTTTTATATGAAAAATCAGTAGTGGAAACCTTTTGGAAAAAAATTTTGTAGTTGAGAAGTTGATAGTTTAATGTTGATACTGTGAACAAAGCAACAATCTAAACTTTGAAAGCTTTTTGAATCAAAATTTGAATAAAAGGCCGAGAAAATATTTGGAAATTATAAATAATCTGTAACGGAAACCTGTAAAAAGAATTGAAATACGAACGCTTACTTTGGTATTTGATCAAAATATGTACGTATAAATTACTAATATGCCGACAGGCCCGTAGGAACCAAAAAGTTTAAAATTGGATTTAGAAACATAATACTCTGCTGGCGGGAAAAACTTAAAAATTCAAATAAAAAGCGGCACAGGCGTGAAAAGTTTTAAAAATGAAATAGCATGGTGCCACAGGTTAAAAAATGGTGAGCGCAAAAATGTTAGAAAGACGAGAAAAAATTTTAAATATATATGAGATAGAAGACGCGGCTAACGCGAAAATTTTCCTAGGATCTAGTTTTATTCATTAAATATACCTGTTTTTTCCTTTCTCCGCAAAATTTTCGGGGCTAAATCGGACAAAAGGGGCGGCCAGAAACCCAAAACCCCTCCCCAGAAGTGCGCCCATGGCTACGAATGGGCCCGTCGACGCCTCCGCATGGCACCGGAGCAAGATGCTGCTTTTGAATGCGTCGAATGAAAATGCAGCGCGCCTTGTTGTACTGGGTCCTCCATCAGCGGAATGGCACTTTTAAAGATATTGGCCTCAAGGTAGTCAAGTAAGCAAATTGTCCAAATCTGAGGGACAGCATAGGCGGATGACGCAGCAGTACCGTGCTATACTCAATAATTATTTTCCCTGTTAAGTTGTCAAAAAAAATTTCAAACAGATTTGATGTGTTCCCCCAAAGAACATTCTTCTTCTCCCACCTGGAGATTTTTCTCCCACTTTCTAATGTGCCAGACTAACGGTTCCGCGAACGATCTAATTTTTGCTGTGTGCAAAAAGGAAGACTTGCTCTAGAATATATAGATATATACTTGCAAAACTATTAAACTTTTCTAACTCAACCCAGTCAAAAGTTACATCGGTTTAGACTTGTGAAAATTTTTGCATGGTAGGACCTAAAAGCAGCTGCCACTTTTAAAATACCAAAACATGAGCAGGAGTGAACTAAATAAGTTGATCTTCGCAAACAAAGGTTAGAAATAGTGGCGCTTTCTGCAGGTATATACGTACGTTTTTAAGCTCATAGCTCCAACCACTGGCCCAGGAGGCAAGCGGAATTTTCCTCCAAAAAGGGTGTTTTTCACCCCATGACTAAAGATTCGAGTCCAGGTTTACTTGAATGATCAAGCGAATAGGGCAAACAGTTAGAAACTATGTATATATATATATATTTCGGTTTTTCGAACATTCTGTTTCTGCAACTTCACAGTACGTACCATTTTACTACGGTCGACCTTCATCAAACTTAAAAAATTCCACTAAGTATATACTGAATGAATATAAAATTTTAAATGAATCGCGTTAGACACCAGAAGTAGAAACAGGATTTTGTGTAAAAAACATTTGTGTATTTTGCGTTTTATGTAAAGTAATTACTCAAATATAACATAGTCCGGCTAAATTCGCGCAACGAAATGGAAATAGGAGCATATATTTTTAGACAGGATTTTGCGAAAAGTGTGTACGTATATACAAAAGGAATGATATGATCCGGTATTGGGAACCAACCCCTCGTTGGCTGACCTGCCGGAGGTCCCCAAGGCGGTAGTGGATTTCCTACGCGGAGTGGGCCAGCTCTAAGCCGTCCCACTCACTCATGTTGGTCCTGCCTGCCAGAAGATCCAGAAAACAACTTTTGATTCGGACCTTTCACTTTCAAAAGGCAACATTTAATTCGAGGCTACAGCACCCCGGCGCCACTTTCGTTTTGTGTACTGTTCCCCAACGATGAAGCTAGAACTAAAAATTCAGGCAAACCGGTCGAAAGCAAATTTAAACAGCGCATCCCCAACTAACGAAATACATGTAATTTATTACGTATTATTTCTCTGCTTCGAAACCATTTGCAAGCCCGAAAAAAACTCCGACGTCACATCACTGCCAGCCCCCCTCCTCCAAAACCGCAATTACAAATACAGATTCCAGAAACGCACCAAGGAGAAGCAATTCTGAGCTCTCTTCTCTGGTTTCGCTTGTCGCGAGCAATCTGTTTATCAATCTCTCTTGATTTATCCTCCCTTGCTCCTTCGCCTCCTCACTAAGACAGCATGCCATCGATAAGGCAATTCTCAAAATGGCAATCCGGCAACCACGAAGTCTGCCAAAGGCTTGGACTGACGCTCGGGCTCGGAATGGTTTTACAGCGGATTAACAATAAAGCCACAAATCTCAAGGCATGCACAGGCGAACTGCCAAATTGGAAGCCCAATTAAACGAAATCACCACCATGGAGCACGTACGTAGCCAAATTGCCGTAATTTCGGCGGCCAAATAAATTATATGAGACCAGTAAAAGAGCAATACAATAAATATTTAAAAAATGGTAACTGGATAAAACGTGAACACCGCAAATAATCAATCATCCAAAATTGAAATTCGACTAAAACTAACAATACGGCCTGACTAAAATATCTCTAACAATCGTGGTCAACACGCAGTTCTCATCATATTATCTATATCCTAGGTAAAGAATTTTTTAATTACAATCTTATCTTAATTCTTAACAGTTTTCAGCTTATTTTTATATACCTTAGCTAGCAATGGGGACCGCCATTGCAAACTAACCATTTGGTAAGATACGCTGTTACATTAAGCTTACAACGAAAGCCTGAAAATTCATTTATGGCATCATTTTTATTTCATACTGTTATAATATTTTATAAAAAAGATTTTCCTGAAGTATAAAACGTTAAACAATTGCAACTTACAATTTACTTATTTATTTTAGCCTGCTTGATATGTATGGTGCCAACTTGACTTTCTGTTGGTTTCAAATATTGAATGCGAGCGAGAACTACAATAAAGTTATAACTAGAAAACTAGTAACTAACTACTAATGCAAATCATCTAGAAGAATAGAATGTCAACAAAACGTAGCATTCGATTTAGGTTTATTGATTTTCAGGTCTGAATAATTGCTAGTCTTTCTGGGTAAAGCTTCAGTTTATTCAGTTCAGCTATAGAGAGCGCTTCCATTAAAGAGAAAACTGTTAAG